>MU224050.1:2864436-2879698 GCA_018584345.1 Thuja plicata | reverse complement strand
CAAGTCGGCCTCTTAAGGAGAAGATAAATAAACAAGGTTTATTTATTAAAGGCCCAAGTCGGCCTCTTAAAGAGTCTCCTCCATTCACATATAAATGAGGATCGAACTTGAGATGAATCATATCAAATACATAACATATGCTTTCTTCTCAAGGATCGATCATTCTAGGGCAAATTTGTAGCAGCGAATTTGAAGTATTTGGAGCAGCAATATATGTCATCATTTGAGCAAATTTCTGGAGCAGGATTATAGATCCATAATGTTGAGTAAACTATGCTAAGTGCTGGTTGGATAAATTATTAAATTCTGTACAAACCTCTCAATATCTCTGCAAGTGAGTTCAATCCTTTAAGCATTGCTAAAGGACTATCATTAGGCATCAAATTGGAGCGAAATCTGCCTAGATGCTAAAGTGAATTGCAAAGCGAATTAAAGCTGCTAGTTGTATTCCAGCTTTCATTGAGCATCGATATAGGAACATAAAAGGCAGATTGACATATGACCTAGATTGCATACTGAAGGATAAATCAGAGAGATTTAAAGATGCTGATCAAGGATCAACACAAAGTCAAGTCATACTGTGAATCTTGATTTCCGGGTACTATCTCTCCTATCTTGGTTATTTCTTCTTTCTATTTTCTTGTTCTTAGTTGAAAGATCTCTATAGTTTGTTTATTCCTATCATAAATCTGGAAAATATTAACACTTTTCTCCTTGTCCCCTTACAAATGAAGTTCTCTTCTCCCTTTTATACCTCATGTTTGAGGGAGACAACTTTTCCATTCACGCCTTTTGACCATTTGTATAATTTAACTAAATTTTGATTATTTTTTAATTTTATTCTTTTATATCTTAGTTACCGATTCGGGTGCGGATGCCGATGCGGATGCGAGATGCGGGTGCGCAGATGCGTGAAATTTTTTTTTGGGGGGATGCGGATGCGTTTGGATGTGTGTATATATATATATAGTGTAAATATTATATTTAATGAGTTTTCATACATTTGAAATCTATTGTAACATCAATAAAATGTATATTATAATATATAT
This sequence comes from Thuja plicata, assembly GCA_018584345.1. Lineage (NCBI taxonomy): Eukaryota > Viridiplantae > Streptophyta > Pinopsida > Cupressales > Cupressaceae > Thuja > Thuja plicata. Next base: position 2,878,649 of record MU224050.1, on the reverse strand, counting down.
AAAATAATTAAATATAAATATATAATATATATTATTACATAAAATAATTAAATAATAACATATATCAAATAATTAAATATAAATAATTAAATAATAATATATATCAAATAATTAAATATAAATAATTAAATAATAATATATATGAGCAGCGAGGAATATCGATTATTACCTTATTCCATATCGATTATTATTATTCATTGAATGAAATAATATTAATAAATGAATGAAATAATATTAATAAATGAATGTAATAATTAAAATTTAAATATAATATTATGTGGACACAATCATATTGACGAAGGATATTGACAGCGCACCATAATCGGTAGCATATTTTAATTTTAATTTTTTTATGAGTTACCCCGCATCCATAGGGCATCCACCCCGCATCTGCATCCGCTCGCATCCGCTCCCGCATCGAGCCTCCAGGAGCCCGCATCAGTAACTAGGTTTTATATATATAATTTAATTATTATTGTTTTTTATTTAATCCTTGTTGAACACTACTAGGTGCTTCGGGGGAGAAGGGCTGGGTTGAATCAACACAATAAAAAACTTAACAATTCTGTCACAAATCTTAATCAATCCAACTAACCATTAAGCAAATTATCCATAAACACATGAACACCAAATTTACGTGGAAAACCCAAGATCGGAAAAACTATGGTGAGAAATGTACTCACTAAATGCAAATATCTAATTACAATGTTTTAAGCCAAAAGCTAAGGAACTCATTGTCCCTACCAGTTTAGACACACTACCAAGGATTATAGCTCACACTAATCCTCAATAAATAGTTAATATAGTTTTCAATAGAAACTCACTGATCCAACAATAAATGAAAAATTGAATCTCTTGATTTGCTGTAGTAACCTTCTTGATTGATTCAACAATATGTACCTTAGTTTTGTCTTATTTGCACAATATTGTCTCCATGCTTGAATCACACAATCTTCGCAATTACTTCACATTCACTCATACTCATCTCATCCTTGTACACCAAAATATATAGAGATTTGTCAAACGGAAACATCAACAAGGTCGACTATAAAGATGTGAGCATTATTAATACAATGTCGGCTACCTTAAGTAAAAATAATTAATACGGCCCTCCCCAAGATATAAAGAGAACCCAAACTCATCATAAAAGTTCTCCAAATAATATAATCCATCCATATGCATTGCACCTTCCTCCAAAGCTGGTCCCGAAGGTAATGTGTAAGAATGCAGTAAAAATAGGTTACCGGTCGGCCCAAAACACTCTTTGAAGCATGTAGCGTGATCCAAAGCGCAACACACCATTGTAAAATCATCTTAAGTCTGTTAGCTCTTTCCTTGACCTATATCTGGACCCAAAATACTCAAATCAAGACACCGCAAATAGCTAAGTTGGCCAAAAGCCAACACAGTCAACAAAATAGCAGCGCATGTGACAACAAATCTTCGCCTATGGAGCAAACCATCAAAAAATATCTGAATTGAAACATTGCACGAATCGTCTAAACAAGTCCACCAAACTGCATACCGTAAAATTCCATTGCGGAGCAATGCAAGCCATTCTTCGAGCTTGTCCAAACCTCCCTAATAGCCAACCTTATTGTCAGCCAGACAATGCATCCTGTCAAATAAATAGTTGGGGACCTGCACACATGATAGTGCAATATTTATAGTAACCAGTCATTAAGTCTAGAGCCGCAAGTAGTCATCATCTCAAAGCATTCTTCAATAAGATCTTCATCAATCAATGTCATAGCCTCAACAACTTCTTCAAATCTGCTTCATCAAGCAATGTTACAGCCTTAACAACTTCTTCAAATCTCCTTCAAATCTTCTTCCTCAATCAATGTCACAATCTCAGCAATCTTTTTCACAGTCTTAACAACCTTCCATCCTCTTCAAGATGACATTAATGCCACACTAGAGGTTGACATCAATGACAACACAAATCTTAATGCTAACAATCTCCCCCTTTGTCATTGATGGCAACACCAACGACCAGTTAGACAAAATAATCTTCTAAATATCCTTGTCCCCCTTTGACGTCAAGGGCAAAGGGCACAAAACTTCTTCCCTTTTGATTTTGCAAATGATAGCCACAATTTCTCCCCCTATCTGAGAGCCACTTTCTGCAATCCATCTTGCAACCTTTCACATGCACTGCTCTCCCTGAGAGCAATCGTAGCATCAATACAGGAGACAAAAGATAGACAATTGTTCTCCCTCGGGAAAGATGCATACCTCTTATGCATCTAGTTTGAAAAAAGAGGGGCAGTAATCCCAAATTTCTTTTTAAGATACTCAAAAGTATTCTTAGCCAGAGCTTTAGTAAAAATGTTTGCAATCTATTCCTTGGTAGACATATTAAAACTTCACTTCCTTCTCAACAACTTTATCCCTTAAGAAGTGATACCAGATAGAGATGTGTTTTGTCCTTGAATACATCACTGGATACTTGGAGATATTAATAACACTTGTGTTATCACATATCATTGGAACTTCCTCATCAAAGAATACTTCCACATCCTTAAGTGTCCGCTTCATCCAAATTATTTGAGTACAACAAGATACTACAATATATTTTGCTTCTGCAGTGGACAGTGAAACCAAATATTGTTTCTTGCTCATCCAAGGGACCATCCCGTCTCCTAAAAAGGATGCTCCACCACTAGTACTTCTTCTATCATCTACAGATCCTGCTCAATTAGCATCTATGAAAGCTTTTAGTGCGAAATCACCATCTCTTTTGTATCATACTCCAAAATTTGAAGTACTTTTGAATATCCTTTTTACTGCCACCTGGTGAGATTGCCATGGACTTGCTTGAGTTTGGTGATTTCCCGGACCAATATACATTCATACGGGGAGTATGGAAACATAAAATGACCCTGATATAAAATGGGGAGCATATTAATATACATTAGTTCCAACCTACAATACCGGTTTAGGTTTGCAATCTGCAATTCACAATGTGCATGGATTATGGGCGAACCTATGATGCAGTCATAATTCCTTTAACAATTAACAGAAACATAAGAGAGCAAGAAAACACAAGATTTTCAGAATTCCAATCCTTCTTCATTATTCCTTCAACAACTCTGCCATTACAAAGAAAAAAAACCCTTTTTAACTACAAATCCGAAAATTACCTTTTTTGGCAGTTTTTCACAAAAAAACCTTTTTTTTTTGCCATTTTTGGTAATTTTTAAAACAACTCCTAAAAAGATGAATTTTTCCGTGAAGCTTCCTAAAACTAAGATAAGATGAACTGCCACGTAACCTTCGAAATCGGAAACAATATTTCAAAGTTATTAAAAAAACAACTTTCTAAAAACTCAAAAAAAAAACACTAAAAGCTCCTGCAAAATTCTCCTTTGGTTGAAAAGAACGCAACTCCTGCAAGTTCCTGTCCTCAAACTACCGCCATTTTGACTGATCCAGCTTCTTCAAGTCCCACTCTATAATCCATGTGCTATCTATTGCTAGTAACCATCCCACTGTACCAAATACCTAAATATTCAAGTCCTCTTGAATGAAAGTTTGCTCCTTCCTGGGCTTCCAATTTTGTGGCAATTTGTCCTTCATCTTTGCAATTGTCCTTGGATCCTTCTTCCTCTTCTTTTTCTTAACCCATCTCCTATTCAGCGCCATCTCGACTTTTAGGTTCCAGAATTCCATTTCTTGTGCATATACCTCAATAGCATCACCATTTATGTCTTCATCATATAATATAACATCATATTATCCATTGCCACAATTTGTATAAGACCCTTGCAAATCAACATATACCTCAATAACAAACAAATTGCAACATCTTCATTAACAACCTTATTATCAACAGGCGTTTCCACTTGCTCAGTTTGAACACCAGATTCAAATAATTGAAAATGACAAGAAGACTCATTCGCAACTATGTTTACCTTGTCTTCTTCATTGCTTGATGCCAAAACAGTCATAGGTATACATACCATTTCATTTTTTTACCTCTTCCTCTATTATCTTTTTCCTTTCTTGCCTTTTCCTCTTTTGAATAATCTTTCTAACGGGCCATAGGACCTTCTTCCGGACCGATAAGTCCCACTTTCGCATCTCTAGTTCGATCCTCTTTCCCAACTCTTCCATAGCTTGCCTTATTTCTCTTATCTTTTTCTCAAACTCTATTTGCCTCATCTTTTCCTCTTTCCTCTTCATCTCTTTTTCTTCTTGTCTCTTCTTTTGTTTCTTTTCTTGTGAACACTCCACTTGCAAGTACCTTCTCACTAAATCCATCTCTTCAAGCAAGTCCATTTAATCTTGCTTCCAATTTGCCTTTGCCTCACCTAGGTCTCTTTTCTTCTCTACCTAGTCTTTTGGCAACCTGGTTCTCTGCTCAACTTGCACAAACACAAACACACAAACACCAAATTCACTTGTCCAGAACTTTTGAGCTCTGATACCAAATGATGCAGCCATAATTCCTTTAACAATCAACAAAAACATAAGAGAGCAAGAAAACACAAAAGATTTTTCAGAATTCCAATCCTTCTTCATTATTCCTCCAACAATTCTACCATTACAAAGAAAAAGCCCCCTTATTAATTACAAATCCGAAAGTTACCTTTTTTGGCAGTTTTTCACAAAAAAGAGCTTTTTTGCAATTTTTGGTAATTTTTAAAACAACTCCTAAAAAGTTGAATTTTTCCGTGAAGCTTCCTAAAACTAAGATAAGATGAACTGCCAACTAAACTTCGAAATCGAAACAATATTTCCAACAACAAAAGGCAATTTAATCAGAACTATGGCGAATCTCAGCTGAGATGACAAATTTAGAACAAACCCAAAGCAGATCATAGCAAAGAGGGGTGAAAATCAGAAGAGTAAAAGAGCAAATTTTCCAGAAATAAAGGCACAAATCCATCATTAAAGGATGCAAAGCCAATTCAGATCAGATTCAAGGTGAAGGAAAATCAGAATTGAAATACCAATCTGCCAATGCATGAAGGCCAAATCAGAAGCAGATCAATGCAAACTCGCAGTTCAAGTGTGAAATCAGACTTTAAAGGCAGAACTATATCAGAAAATCAGACCAAAGAAGTGCGAAGGACAAGAGATGTCATTTCAAAACATTTCAATTCAGATCCAAGCAAATTCATAAGCAGAATTCAGGGCAAATTTTCCAGACTTTAAAGGCAGAACTATATCAGAAAATCAGACCAAAGAAGTGCGAATGACAAGGGATGTCATTTCAAAACATTTCAATTCAGATCCAAGCAAATTCATAAGCAGAATTCAGGGCAAATTTTCCACACTTAAGATCGAAAATTAGAATTGAAAAATGCATTTCGAGGGAGTGTGAAGAAAATTGTTTTAGGTTCTTCAAAATTCTTGCATTTAATTATTTGTTTCATTGATACAAGGTTTCCTTTTTCTTTTGCAGGTGTGATGACATTAAGTACGATAGTGAATTCAAGGAGAGTGACTCAAGGAATTGATGCTCAAGCAAATGCACAAAGGAAGGAGAGTTCGAGGATCAAGCTTGGAGGAAGGAATCATTTCAAGATCAAGTTGTCATGAAGGAGAGACCTAAGGACAAGTTCCAGCTCAAAGACAATAAGGAATTTAAGGGCAAGGCTTACATCAAGAGGAATTCAAAGACGAACAAGTTCTACAAATGAAGAAGAATATCATAATCTTGAATTTCCTTCGGAAATCCAAGATCAACAAGAAGTACCCAACAATGTGAAGGTCTACAAGTCCAAGATCATCATGAAAGAACCAATCGCTTTAAGAAGGGCAAGATATCAAGATAAGCAATTTCAAGATTAATTCAAGGAGAAGATTCCCAAAATGGAGAGGATGAAGAAAATTCATGAAGATGAAGCAATTGGGAATATGAGTCATTACAAACAATCAAAGGCCAAATAATGTTGAGATATTGCTATAGATGTAGAAACTTCTTTATGATGATGAAGAAGTGGAATTGAAACAAAGATGAAGCAAGAAGAATACTTCAAAGATCGTGCAAGCTGAGGTGGCGCCCATTCATCTTCAACCAATCAAGTTATTCCAAGTCGACATGTTGAAGTTCATCCAATCAAATTCATCCACAAATGGACATGTGGAATGCATTTAATGAAATACTTGAAAGCAATTTTCTCATTGGTTCATCCTCACAAGGATATGTATTCCAAAGCAATGTAATTTTCTCATTGGATGACATTAAATGATTGTAAGTGGTTGTTTTAACAGCCCTAATTAGGTCCCTTTTTTGTAAATGGTTTCGGGGTCCATTCAAAACCTGTATTTACCGTTATCAAAAACAACCCTAATTAGGGTTTCTTTGAATTATCTCAATCGTTGATTTCGAATCAATCTGGGCCCTTCATTGTATTTGGGAGGTCTATAAAAGGCCTAACCTTCTCATTTGTAAGGGTATTAGAAATTAGATCCAAAGTTAGTCAGTTAATTAGAGCAAGTAGAAGTAGAGTAGGAGACAAGAAATTCTTGCCAAGAGTATGTTGAAGCTAATATACAATTTTCATTGAAGGCATGGTGGATCTTTCTGTGTTGTTTCTACATTTTGCATAGTTTCTACTTCTCATAGTTTAGTTAAAGTTCATTGATTGAAATGGAGAATGTGAAGATGAATGATGATTTCTATGTCCATGCATTTTCTTACTTGTTGATTGTAAGTTACTGTATAAGGTTAGTCTAGACTTGTTAAGTACTAAGTCAATTGTGGACACTCATCTGGATTGCTCCAATAATGGATATTTGGATGAATGTTCGCCACGTGAAAATCCTTCGCGTTCCTTTTGGAGATCTTATCATCCTTTTGTAGTTGTTTCATTTGGTGAAGCAAAGCTTGGTCAAGGAATTCACTCATCTAAGCATCATCAATTGATATCATTGATCTAAGGAATAGAGTAGACTTCTTGACCCTTCATTCTTTTTATCTTTATTTGAAGTTCAAACCAATCATTTTGATGTTCAAGTTCCAGTCATTTTGAAGAAAAGAGTTGAAAGTCCATGAAGAATAGTGTAAGTCCCCACGTGATTATCGACATATCACATCATTAAACTGAGTTATATCAAACCTAAAGTCGCTTGTTCGCATTGTAAACCGTGGGTTTCTTCATTTGATCACACATTTGTTACATTGTTTAGCATTTGAAGTTTCCTTGTTCAAGAGAGGATATAATACTTAGTATTTTATTTTGCATGTTGGAATGGTCACAAAACTCACATCAACAGGATCCTCCTACTAAAAATCCAATATTCATTTATGGGTTTCTTTGTTTGGGAGGCAGCTGACAAGATGTGTTACACAAATTTCATCATTAAATATCTTGACTTTCTTGATATCACTCACATGAGATTCCTATTACTTTATTGAGTCTGCAATCATGCAATTCGACTTATTGATATCATTATACTCAATATTCTACACAATTTTCTTCCTGCAACGTTGTTTTGAATAGTGGTTGTAATTGGAGAGGTTAGCTTTTACAAAAGTTTTTAATAATCATGTGGTCTACTTATTTTCATGCTTTATCATCTAACTTGCTTTCCTTGTATTCAGAACTGCAACTATAGCAATGTGAATTGTGCTTAATCCATCTTGCTAAGCTGTTGAATATCCTACTCATATAACATTTCCCTGTTGGAAATATTGTCATTGATGTCAAAGGTAGAAAGAAGTTGTCATTGATGTCAAAGATATTGGACTGATAGTGAAAGATAAATTATTTTGTGAAAACATATAGCAGATATGGATCACCCATTTCTATGGAATCATGGAGCAATGAAGAAGCTGATCATATTGGAATATGGCAATAAAGTATATATAAATATTCATCACCCAAATCCTTGTGTGAGTGATAACCACCATCCAAAGATGACTGAGCAATAGATAATGAGTCAAGGAGAAGCATTAGATACAAAGAATTCATCAGAAGAAGTAACTGGTATGGTGAAAATGGTCGAGTACTAAACTAAACTAGCAGTGTCACATTAAAAAAATATTTTTGTCTGATTAGTAAATGATAAAAAGAAGGCTAATCATAAGCAGCGATCATGGAATAAGAGTGGCAAAAAAAAAGCTATTAAAAGCAGCGATCACTATAAAGTGGAAATGTAATAGTGGAGAGTAAACACTTACAAAATGACAATCAACGATTCTCAAACTTTCGAATGGTGTATACATATAGCTTGGTCGAAGAGGAGTGCTAATAGCGCAAGTACGAGTGAGAAGTTATGGATAAGGATTGATATGATCAGATGGACCTTGGCATAACAAACACTAGAATGACGAGTCAGTAAGTTTTTAGACAATGAATACAGACATACAGCGAGTAATGATGAAGACAACAATCAGCACTATGAAGACCATGCAGTGACCACTGAAGAAGCGGTGTTTATATCTTTTTGTGTTGATACGAAAATAAATAATCGGATACTTCAACCCGATTATTACAGAAACATGATGCAACTAGAGTCTCTAGTTTAGAGATTATCGAAAGAAACTATTCTCACAGGAACAGCAATATAGGCAGCGATAAAGATAAATGGAATGAGAATGACAAAAAGAGCTTAGTCATGAAGAATATTCCTCACCATAGAGAATAAGCAAGTTATAAACACGGAATTTAGCCAAGTCAGTAATTACCTTTGTTTTAACATTCCTCATCATCGTTTAGAGATTAATGGATGACAGAGATGGTCACAGACTATCGTTGAAGATTATTGACATGGATTGTGTTCAGGAGAACCAAATTTTATAGAAGAGCCGATCCTTTATTTCAGAAACCACCAAACGATGGAAGATCAATATTGATGAGGGACATAGAGCAATCATGAACAGGTAGTGATTATGTCTAAAGAGATACGATCAATTTAAAAGAGCTGCAATGTTTCTTAGACATGAGACTCAACTGAAATTAATGGAAATAAAATATCGACATTGGATGACGTGGAAATTGGAAGCATGAAAAACAATAAAACTTATCAGGGATGGCTCTACCAGAATACATGCGTGAATATAGTGTCGACAATCTGGAACGGTATTTGAATAACATTGCATTAAGAAATAAATAGATGCATCCCAGGAACAGCGTCATCAGACATGGTTCATCATTGGAAGACATTAAGATATTAATCAGAGAAGGTGAAAAGAGATATGGTTCGTATTTCATCTTGAAAGCGTCTGACCAGAAAATATATCCATATTAAATCACTGGAAATTATCAGGGCCTCACTATCATACGAATACAAGGCAACACTGTAAATTACGATCAAAAGTAATTTAGTTAACAAAGCTAAGTCAAAAGAACAAGGTTATACAGCAGCATTAATTATATGAAGGTATATCTTTTAGAAAATACAAAATAGAAAGGTAGCGTATAACTAATGCATTCTTTCAAAAGGTGCAGCGAAGATAAAAATCAATAAAGATGCATTTTGATTTATTAATAGTTTAATTATGTTAAGAAACAGTGTTTGCTTGAAAGAAATGATGTGACTCTTCATTTCTTTTTGATAAGAAAATATATATGGGGGTTTGAAGATAGAGAAAGGTGTGTGGGTTGTGCGCTTTGAAGACAATTAGTATATAGATGTGCACTTGGTTTTAAGAAGGCTCTAAATAAGAATAGCTTATCAGATTTGAGGAGTTAATTGTAGATTTTGAAGAAGAAAGTATGACAGATTTATGAAGAGAGTATAGCAGATTTTCAAGTGAAGATTGTGATCACTACATGGCAAAATCATATTGAATTTCATAAAGAGATTGTGATCATCTTATGGCAGATTTGTGACCATAATAATAGCAGATTGAGGAAGGAAATATATTCAAATTTGTGGAGAGAAATAGCATCCATCATCAGCTAAGATAGCAACATTGTCAAGGTGGAATTTCAGATTTAAGTGAAGTTGGTGCTTTGCTTTTAGCGGTTGGCGCCTCTTGTCGGTTGGTGCCTACAAACTGTGGGAGTTGGTGCTTCCAGTGAGTTTTTGCTCTTAAACTTAGGGGTTGGTGCCTCTAATAGGTTGGTGCCTACAAACATTGTAAAAGAACAATATATATAAAAGCAATTATTTGCCATAGTTTTCTCCTGCATTGGGCTTCCACGTAAACATTGTGTTATTGTGTTGTCATGTGCATAATTGTCAAATTTAGTAATTGATGCTATTGTGATGGATAAAGTTTAAATTATAAAGTCATTGTTATACTGATTCACCCCTCCCCCTCCCCCCCTCAGTATAACCGTGTGCTGTTCATTCCCAACCAATTTGAAAATATGTAATTTCAACTTTGGAATTAATAACTAAACTAGATGAATTCCTGTTGCTCCTTGAATCTTTTGATAACATTCCTGGCATAATTGACATATGGATACATTCCAAAGCATTTAATGTCAATCAATATGTTTAATTTTCATATTATTGAGTATTTGGTATACGTTTCTCTCTACATGTATGGATAAAAGGCATGCACAATCCCTCAACTCATGTGCCTCAGATTCTAGTATCTTTTTAAGTTGTAGTTCTAGACAAATCTTGCTGCTGTAGGGAAATAAGTTAATTTTTTATTGTTTTCCCTTGCACTATTTTATTTTTTTGAATGTTTAATAGGTAAGAGCAGTAGCAAAGCTGTTCTGGATGCATTTTTTATCGGAAAGGCTTTTGCTGAAGCACTTAATGAGCGGGTAGGGGCAGCTGTTGGAGAGTTATTGAGTGAGGTTGGTAGGTTGCAAGCAGAACAACAAAAGCAAACTCGTGATTTTCAGGTACATATACTAGTTTGTTTTAATGTTTGAATAAGTTTAGTCAAAATAGTGTAAAGATATTTTGTTTTATATCAGATCTAAAAGTTATTGAAAATTGAAAATTGTAAAACTCATGAGTTTTGGGTGCCTAGTCTTAGTTTCATTCAATGTTTTATCAGATACAATCAATATAGTGCAAAGAGGTTTTGTTTTATATGAGACCTTAACTATATTACATGGACAGTCTATTAGGACAATTACAATTGGTGATAAGAACAATATATTGTTAAAATTCATCAACTATTTCCTTCAAATACTTTCGATAGAACTATGTCTCCATGGGCCATAGTCTGGACACACATCAAAGGAGCCACCGAGAGACAGAACTGTGTTCAAACCTGCTATAGAGATTCATGGTATAACATCTAACATTTGTTATACGTATGTTACCCCAGGTTTCCGGGACCGGGGGACGTGGGGACGGGGAAACGGGTTTCCGGGACGGATTTTTTTTTCTTGGAGCAGGGGACGGCAGTAGGAACAACTATATAAAAAATAGGGAAAATTTAAAATATATAGGGAAATTTTAAATATTCATATAAAAACATGGATAACGCATGCTTATATAAATTATAGAACCTTAACATATAATGTTCGTGTTAAATAATTTAACTTTAGAGTTCACATGAGAGTGGAAATCAAACAAATTATCAAAACTGAAACATTAATTTTATGGGACAGCCAAGGGAAAGGTTTCCGGAAGTTTCCGAATTTCCGGGACGTTTCGGAAACGGGGATGGGTCAATTTTTGCCGGAAACGCGTCCTTGGGTAACATAGTGTTATACAAAGGACATAGTACAACAAATTTCTTGGGAATATAACTTGGCAAACCAAAAGATGAAGATTTTTTCAGTTAATCAGAAATCCCAAAAAAATGCAGAAATTCAGTAAAAGAGAAACTGTTTTTTATATTTAAAGATCAAATTAATTGCACACACACACATACAGAGATATATGTATGTATCTCCATGTGTGTGTGTGAAATTTTGTTTTTTTCATTAATTTTGAGATTGTTGATTAGAGGGCACACTATATACTGTATCACTACAGAGTTTAACTTTGAAGTTTGAACTTGAAAATCAATTACACACTACAAAATTTGAAAGTACAAACATCAACCTATAAATTACAAAGTAACAGAAAGTGGAGGGAGCGAATGATGCTAGCTGTTTTACTTTTAAGTACAATGACAATCCACTAAGCGGCTGCAAGTTGTGATGACGAATCTCCGATGTTCACGTCTGTCTTAATTGAATTCAAGTACTCTTCATCAAACTACTCAGCCTCCCTCAATATAGTAAGGTCACCCTCATCAAAAAGTGGCTCCTCATCATTTATATGCATTTTGAATTCAGATTGATCTCATCAATCTCAATTGTCCCCAACACTCTTTGATATGATCAATTATAATCTATAAATTTGTTAAGTATACAAAATAAGTATTCTAATTGCAAATTGTAGAAAACAATAATTGGAATTTATAATCAGAAATGCAAGTAAAGTTTTTGAGTGAAAAGTGAAGGTTGTGGTGGAAAAAAAACAAAACATTCATTCGCTGCTGAGTTAAACAACTGTTTCTTAGAGTGTACGTGTTCAAACACACTCCAAGAATGTTCACAAATTGATGAACAACGTGGTTGGTTTAAAATATGCATTGACATCCATCATAAGTTTTAGGAGATATATATATAGGGAAAAGTTGATTGCAAATACTTTGTTTTAGAGTTTTCTTGTGTTATACTACACAAATTGTGGCAAATAATCCTTTTCCCTAGTAATATGGAGGGAAATTTGTAATCGCTACCTATTGATCTTGTGATTTAAGGGAGAATCTCTTAACGAATTTGAAGAGATCCTTTGTCACCGTTTTAGCTATATTGAAAGAGTCATTGTTAAACAACATTGAATTTAGGGAGTATCTAGCTGCATGGAGGAGGGTACAAGGCATTTGTTGATCCCATTTCTCATTGGCGATCTCCCATATTGGCATGTATGTGTCTTTCTTATGATCAGTCCTTGCCTTGATAGTCTCTTTAGCCCTAACCTCATACAAGTAGTCCATTGGGATTACTCTCCATTGACAAGTCACAATACTTTGACTAGAGGCATGAAAAATAGATGAATCCCCATTGCATTTGTCAAAAAGCTTATAATGGAACCATAGTTCCATGGAGTTTCTTGGCGGTGTTTACCCGCTGGGGTAACCTGGTTTCTTGATACATAGACATTATACAGGGAATACAAATGACATAAGATAGATCAGAGAATACCAAAGCTTTCATTAATCATTCATAACTTGAGTACATCCACAATAGTCACTATTATATTATATCTCCGAAGGGAAAGTACATTGCTTATATAAAACCCGAAGGGGTGTGACCAAACGTCACCACCGATTCCTAACTGTCGTCCGGTAGAAACTAAGTACCGTCGGGATACACATAATATAACTAACACAACATAAAGTAAGTACTACGGCTAACATCATCTCCCCTAAAGAAAAGTCGTCTCCGGACGACAACAAAGAACCAAAACATGTTGCTCAGTCTCAGCCTCTACCAAGTGCTGCAAATCTGTTGCTCAAATGATACTGCCTCTGTAGTCAATCTGTCCTCAATAGCCATGTTGCCTTCTCCACATCCAACTACTGGGTACGCGGAGCCATGTCTCGCTCTACTGCCTCCAACCCGGTGGTCAGCTCCTCCCGAGCTCTCTGTGCATCCACCACGACAGCCTCATGTCCAACCGAGACATACTCTGAGTGCCTCAAAGCGTAGTACCCTTCTACCTCTCTCGCCACCACTGGCGTGCGGACAATCCTTGCCTGCAGCATCTCTGTGTCTCATCTGCTCAACTCTGTGTGTTCACAACCTCCAAATTCGTCTCCCTCGGCGGCTTATGGCTTCCCCTCCAACGCTTAGCTTCAGACTTCTTTCTCACCGTGTGGAACAAACCCAACGCTTACCCAGACGGCGTTGGTACCCCAAACTCTAGGTTGTAGTGTGCCTCAAAAATAAAATGGGGGTCTGGGGGCAGCGCCCCCAGCGGGGTTGAGGGGCAGCGCCCCTACGGGGTTTTGGGGTAGCTTCCTCGCGGGGTCGAGGGGCAGCTTCCCCGCGGGGTCCTGGGGCTTTCGAAGACCAATTTAGCACCTTCAAACCCACACAAAAGTCCATGGCGCACACCGTTTTTGTGATTTTCGTTCGATGCCCTTTCTCCTCCGCCAACTGTGTTATGGTGCCTATGCAAATGGCCAATAACTATGTTTTCTTCACTACTTGGTTATGTCTTTCCCTTCGGTGCCATATGCTACTCACTGTGAACTGTTCTTTATTTGTCGTCGTTTTTTTTTTTGCTCTCCCGTGCCTTCTTTCTGTCGTTTGGTCGTACGATTCTCTGTGTCTGTCGTA
>MU224050.1:2842052-2863975 GCA_018584345.1 Thuja plicata | reverse complement strand
CGTCGGGTGATAGTCATTGTTCGATGACTTCACCGTCTCGTGAATTCACCGTACGGTGCTTGTTGCCGTATAGTAGCAACTTTTTAAAATTTTTTTTTTTTTTAAGTCTCAGAGATTTACTTTCACTGGCCGGGCCCCATGCCTTCTGGTCGTTTGTGATATATTTTCAGCTTCGACCCATTGACTATGTTCGGAATCGCCTGGCCGTCGGGTGTCCATAACTTCACTGCCCCATTCGTGGCAACTTCCCGAATTTTATATGGGCCTAACCACTTTGCTTTGAATTTGCCAGGGTTAATTTAAGTTCGCCCATTAAACTTCAATACCAACTGACCGGGTGTAAACTTCATCTGACAAAGGTGCTTGTATTGTCTTCGTTGTTGTGCAACCTCAGTTGCACATTGGGCTATCATTCTTCTTTCATCTAATTTATTGAGAGTGTGCAACCGCTCCCTCAAGCTTTCCATGTCGTTGAGTCTGTTTTCAATGGCAATCCCAATGCTTGGAACCATAAATTCTATAGGAACCACGGTCTGCGGCCACAGGGTTCCAACCGTCTTCAACACGAGCGTCATCACCGAGGTTTTTCCCCTTTAATTTTACCTCCTGGTATGCGGGGTGGCTTCCTCCTCCCTAATGCTTAGCATGTTACAAGATGGTGTGAAGAACTCGTAATCTTCCATTTGCCAATGAAAAAGGCCATTCATTGAATCACCATCATCCCCAGAACATTCTTCCAACTCCAACACCCCTTCGTCATTGGGCTCCATTCTTCTTTGCCCTCCGTCTTCTCCCACTTGCTCTCCTTCTGATTCTGAGTCCGAAGATGCTAACTCCTCGCTCACCATTTGCGTGCGGAGGTCAATCACGTACTTCCTCCCGGCAGTCTCCATGGTGAGTGTGTTCCGCTTCCAATTGTGGTTCACCTTCGCCGAGGTGAGCCACCCTCGTCCCAAAATAGCATCGTACCCCTTTTTCTTTAGTGGGATCACCACAAAGTCAAGTACGAAGGGTTGTCCCAATCATCACGCATCAAGCCATGAGGGTTCCGATGGGTTTGATGTCGTGCTGGTCCGCTCCCAACAGACTGAATGTCGGAGGCCACAGCGTGGGTTTCCCAAACTTTTTCCATGTCTCCTCCGGAAGTACATTTACTCCGGACCCACCATCTACAATGGTGTCTGTGAGAGTGGTGCCAAGGATACCCATCTCGACCACCGTTGGGTGACGCCCACTATTCACAGCCAACAACATAGGATCTGCGGTAAGACTTGGAGAAGTTTCGGGTACCTGACAAGGTTGTGATGGTGTCGTGTTAAGGATAGCCGTCCTTAATTGAGGCATGGTTTCCAGGAGGTCTTGGAGTTTTACCGGCACCTTCGTCTTTAATACCTGCCTTAGGATGCTTTCCTCCGCCTTCGTGTGTGAGGTGCTGGTAGCTTCCTGGGTGCTCTTCCGTTGTGCGGCCATCTCCTTCTCAATTGCTGCTTTTGCTTCGCGTGCCCTCTTCGTCTCCGTACGGGGATGCGGATATGTGGCCTTCTTCGCTTGGCCCCTTGTAAGTACGAGCACAGTATTATCAATGTTTATGAAGTTCACTCCCTTCGGACAGTGTGCATTGTCGTGGTCGCCGGGACCACAAACACCCTCGACTTTGCAGTCACGAGCGAAGTGCCCCCATTGGCTACATGCCCTGCATTGGATGATAGGTTTCCCTTTGGCATCATACTGGATGCGGCTTCGGTTGTTATTGTTATTATTTCCCCCTCGCCTGTTATCCCGGTAGCCTCCGAATGACGCTGTGGTGTTTGTTTGCTGGGAGGTGCCTGCTGGTGCTGACTTTGTGGCCTGTTCTGTAAACAATACTTGTGCACTTCGTGACTTCATGTTGTACGGGCACTCCTTGACGGAGTGACCCATAACTTGGCAAATATCACAGAATGATTTTTTTGGATAGGAGCCTTTGGTGTGGCTAGCCTCCTTGCAGTCGGTACACCACAAGTCTCCTTCGTTCCGACTGGTGCTTCCCTTCATAGTTTTGAATTCTTTAAGCATCCTTTCCATATCCATTTGTAGTGCGGTGAATTTTTTCTTTGCTTCTCCGTCACTGTCGCTATTGTCCCCTGGAGTGTCGTCCTCATCGGACGAAGAGGACTATTTTTTCTTCTTCTTTGACGTCTTTTGTTCACTTTCCAGGTCCATTGCTTGGTTATATGCATCGTTGTACGAGGTGGGAGGAACTATCTTCATCTTCCTCCGGAGGTTTGATTTCAGCCCTTCAACGAACCATCTCTTCTTCAAGCCGTCGGCTGGCTGACTCTCCATCTTTCTCACAAGTTCTTTTAGTCGGCGACCGTAGGTTCGCACGGTCTCCTTTTTTTCTTGCTTGGTTCCATATATTTCAGAGACGATTTCATTGTCGTCTTGCAGGAGCCTAAACTCCTTTTCAAATGCCTTCTTCAACAAGTCCCAGGTGGTCACTCCGGTTTTGTCTAAGTTAGAGTACCAATCGATTGCTACCCCTCGGAGGGTTGCCTAAAACTGTTTCATCCATTCCGCCTGGTCAGCAACTTCATTCGCGGACTAAATTGTCTGACATGTGCGGCAATGCCGAATAGGGTCTTCTTTTCCATCGCCATGGAACTTCGGCAACTTCTCGTTGTTAGTCACCATATTTACTTTTCTAGGTGCCGACTGTGTTTGCAACACGGGTTGTGTTACAGGCTGGGATGGTACTGCCGGCATCGGTACCTGGGAAATGTTTGGTACTGTACCACTTGATGTCTCCAAACTACTGGAACTGTCCAGGCCTGGTGGGCTACTGTGATCCCCGTGCCCCTCTGTCACTTCGATACTCGCGGCGGCAACGGTATCCTGAGCCTCCCTCCGTGCGACTTCCTCTTCTTCCTTCCTTCGGGCTTCTCTTGCTTCCGTCCGTGGGGTTAAGGTTAAGGAATCGAACGAGCTCCTTGTTTCCTCTAGGTGGTCCTCGTCACTTCTCCTGGCCTCATAGTCAGATTCCTCCAAACCCTCGCTTTCACTTACTCCCTTCGGTAGTCCTTCGACGCGTCTTCTGAATCTCTCCCTTCGCTCGGCTTGCTGCTGTGCGAGTACGGCTTTTCTTGCGGCTTGTTCCTTCTCGAGTTCCTTCTTTCTATTTTTATTCAATTGATTGGGCATGAATTCTTTGCTCACTTGTCCACAGGGCAATAATCAACACATCAAATTTTTTTTTTAAATTTTATTCATTCATGTTGTTTTATTCCAACACTTCTCAATTGAGTGATTTCCTCATTGTATTGTCTTCTCCTTTGTAGAGCTCCGTACGTGCGTCGTCGGCCTCTGGGTTAATCTCACCAACTGGTAGGCCCATAGTGCCATTACACCATCCAGTTCTTGTCTTCTCGAGTATGTCTAGGCAACGACGCCACATGTTTACCCGTTGGGGTAACCTGGTTTACTGATACATAGACATTATACAGGGAATACAAATGACATAAGATAGATCAGAGAATACCAAAGCTTTCATTAATCATTCATAACTTGAGTACATCCACAATAGTCACTATTATATTATATCTCCGAAGAGAAAGTACATTGCTTAGATAAAACCTGAAGGGGTGTGACCAAACGTCACCACCGATTCCTAACCGCCGTCCGGTAGTAACTAAGTACTGTCGGGATACACATAATATAACTAACACAACATAAAGTAAGTACTACGGCTAACAGGCGGGGGGATACAAGTATGTAGGGATGGGTTTTAGGGACAAACAGGAGCACTGTTGATGTGAGTTTTATGCCACTACAACATGCAAAACCGAACACTTAGTATTCGAAATGAAACACCAAATCTCCAATTCTCTTGAACAAGGAAGCCCATATGCTAAACAATGTATATAATTTGTGTGATCAAATGAGACAACCCCAAGGTTCCTTCTTATTGTGGACTCAACTCAGTTATAATGATGTGATATTCTGGGTATCACAAAGGGACTTACGCTGTTCATTCAATGGATATCAGCTACTTCAACTTATTCCAACAACAAACAAATTGCAAAGGAGTAAGGGTTTAGGAAGATCTAATCTACTTCTAGAATGTAAGAGATGATGAATGCCTTTGCGACTCTACTGGACTTGGTTTAGCCATCGACATCAACCAAGTTAGTGCGATCACCTAAGGTAAATGTGAGATGTTCAACTTATTACCATTCCATTAACACCATCCACCGATACATATCAATTTGCAAGCAATAATCGAAGTTAAGCTTGTAAATATGCCAGTTGACCACGCAAGGCAAACTTACAATCAACAAGCAACTAATGGTATGGTTTGAGCGAGTTTAACAAATATGCATCCAAAATCACTTCCATTCAACTAAACACTACTTCTAATCAACGTGAAATAAAATCCTAATCTAAATGAGGAAATGTAGAAACCATGCAATACTCCAAAGCAACACAAGTAATCCACCATGAAAACCAACAATGAATTAGCAATTACTTTGATAGCATTATGACAACAATTTCAACAAGTCTCTCCCTTCCTTGGACAATTTTCTTATCAACTCCTTGGCTCTTGCTTTGACCACCCTTGACTTTTAAAGTCAATCTATCATTTACTTTGCACTTCTTTATTGCTATTGGAGGTTCTTTTAAAGGAGTTTTTGGTTGGAATCTCTCTCACACAACCAATGTGGGATTAAAAATATCACCTTGAAAGCCGTGTGTATTACATTTTAATTAATTGCACTTTCACTTCATTTAATTTCATTTTATCTCAGCAAAGGGGAAAATTGACCAGCTTAGGGACTCCATAATCCTTCAAAATTGCCTTGTTACCATTTAAATAATCTTCCTTGTCCATAGAGGGGAGAATCAACCCTCATAGGGACTAATATAATCCCAATACTTGACATTTTCACTTAACAAAACTGACCCTCAAAGAGGAAAACGACCCTCATTTGGATTAGGGGGAATTTTACATGCATAAGGATGAGTGCAAATTCATCATCCATCGGGATTTTCTTGACTTCCCAACTCAAAATTATTCTAAGTATAGAGCCTAGTGGAAAATTGATTTGCATAAGGACTCTTACCTTTTGTCCTTGTTCTTGATATCCAAGAGGGGAAAAATAACCCTCATAGGGACAAATCGTCTCAACACTAAGGTTTTTTATTGCAAATCTCTCCTCATGAGTGGAAAAATGATCCCTATAGGGACTTTCATGATTTTTCAACTGGAAATTCTATTTTGATAGGGATTTTGACCATTTTTGGAGTGGAAATTCTATTTCCATAAGGACAAAGTGCATTTTTATTAGGAAAAAATGATTTTCGTAAGGATTTTGCATATTTTTAGTATGGAAAATGTATTTTTTATAAGGATTTTAAACCCTTTATGCACAAAATATGTCTTTACAGTGTATTTTGAACTATTTGACTAGCCAAAATATTAATGCACTTAGGAATTTTAACATAACCATCACAACTTGTCCGAGTGAATACTTAACCTTGACACTCTTATCTGCATTTGCAACTTGACAACTTAATCACTTGACCACTCCTTAATCCTTTTGAGCTCTGAATTGTCACCTCAATTGCCAAAACCTAACAACTACGAGCAAAAAGAGGGGGTACCCATTTGCAATGGGGCGATGGTTTGAAAACCTCACAACAAGCACCAAGGGCCTAAATTTGGGAATGGCGAGGGGACAACAAATTGGCAGTGGGGGTTGACACTGATATACAAATTGAGGTGAATTGAAATCTTTGAGGCAAAATCTGCAATATATATCTCTGAGTGCCCCATGAAAGGCAGATTGGGTTTTACAACGTTAAATGTTGCAATCAATATGTAGTGGCATGTGCCATATAGCAAGCGACCCAATGACATCCTTGACAAAGGTGGCAGAGGTGGTGGTGCTATGGGGGACATTTCCCCCAAGTTCCCAAGTCTTGGAAACGTCCTTGTACAGGGGACATGACGATTTGTTTTTGGGGATGCATCCCCCTGAAACACTGAACAAAACACAATCCACCACAATTTTACCATCCATGTTATTGCCAAAGACAAATTCTAACCACTCATTTGGAACAAATATTGAAATCAAATATATTGTAATGTCTCTTCTTGAGTCATCCTGATTTTTACCCTAAAACAACAATTCCAACTTAAGATGAGAATTGCAATATATTTACAAATATGATTTCATCAAAATGGAAGACATTTCATAATAATATTCAACTTAAAATTCTAAGAATAATTCAAAAGATAGGACTTATCTTGATTTACTGTAATAACTCTCCTTTGAACTGTCTGATCGAAGATCAATAAAAATCAGATTAATAAATTATAGTATTAGTTAACAAATTTGTCTCCTCATATTTAATTACTATGACCCTATTTGGCCTAAGTTTGAAGACCAGTAACGAACAATTGGGTAAATTATTAGTTAATCTCAATCTGAGTTATATTTAAGGTACAATTCCCTTTTATGATAAAATTTTGATTTTGAAATTTTAATAGTGGGATATACTTTTGAATGGAAAATAGAAAACACAAACTAACAATTGTACATAGCCATGGTACAAATGCAATCAATGGATTCAAAATAGAAATATAGATTGTTAGAACATCAACTTTGACATACAGATTATGAGACTAAAGGACTTTTTAAAGAATCAAGACCATCGACACGTTAATGTGAAGATTGAAATACCAATGGTAGATAGATGGTTTCAAATTTAAGTATTAGTACACCCTAGAAGGAAATGAATGCCATGCAGTTGAATATCACATTTACAAAGAAAAATAATATCTAGATATTACTCAAGCTCAGAGACTTAGAATTAAATACCAAGCACCACATTCAATTTCAAATGTACACAGAAAAGAATTCCTTCAGGAATGAGAAATTTTTTATTGATCCTTTCTTGATTGTGTTTCACTCTTAGTTACCTGTTCGGGTACGGGTACATATGCAGGTACGAGAATCCAGTATGTGGGTATGTGCCAATTTTTTTTGGGGTTTGGGGACATTTGGGTACGTATGTGTATATATATAATTATATATTTATTATATATACAACAAAATTAAAGAAATATACAAAATTGTAAAACTAAATGCCAAAGATAAATGTTAAATGCCAATTAAGTAAACTTTAAAGACACAATAACATCATCAAATACACGTATTGTGCAAACTCAAAGTTGTGTACTTAAAAAATCAAATGGGGGTTTGGGGGCAGACTTTAAAGACACAATAACATCATCAAATACATGTATTGTGCAAACTCAAAGTTGTGTACTTAAAAAATCAAATGGGGGTTTGGGGACAGCGCCCCTTGCGGGGGTTTGGGGGTAGCGCCCCTCGGAGGGTTCTGGGGCACATCATAAAGGGCCTCATAACCACACAAAACTCCATGGCGCACATCATTTTATGGCCTCATAAAGAGCCGTTTTAGGTCCGCAAATAATTTCCTTTGGAAAAAACCATCTGCCCTTCAAAATGCCAAAATGGAGACAAAATGAATTGAGAGCAAAAGAGCAAACAAAATGATATCTTTTTAGCTTGAATGGCCTCATGAAGTGCTATTTTAGGGTTTTTAGGGAAAAAAATAATATTTTCAAAATGTTTTTAAGTCATTTTAAATAACTGGGCTGTGGATCCACTAAAGCGTGTTCAAATGCACTTCGGATGTGTCCAGGATGCATATCCCAGCCTGTGGATGTGCACCAGATGTGCTGGTTGTGCATCCAAGCGCATCCACAGTCTAGGATGTGCATCTTGTACGCATTTGAAGCGTTGCACATCCGGACCCGATGCGTAGGGGCAGGGTGCACATCTTGCAGCAAAGGTTCCACTCTTGTACTACAGTGCAATGGGAATAAAAAATTAGGACCCTTTAATAGTCCTTACAAATTTATAGTTATCCAAAACATAATTGCCAATGAGTCTTGAAACTGATTCTTTAAAAGAAGTATTCAAAATAAAGTTTTAATACAATTGAACTTTATAAATATTATAACTTTAAAAAGGCATAGACAACTAATATTTTTGACGGCTGATTTTCTGGGCCTGTGTTTGCCTCATCCACTAGAACCTGTTGTGTCGTTGCCACACTTGCCTTGTAATCTTTCAGCGCTTGAGTTACTGCTAAGATTCAGTATATTGTGGAATATTCACATCCTAAGTTCAAAACTTCCAGTGTAGCTTGCTGGATGATAATCATACCAAGCCAATGCCGAGTCTACTCTTGCCAACTTTTCTAGATTATCCACAGGCGGATAACTATCTGTATTCAGACAGTCAGAGTGCCATTTATCTTGCGTAGAATTCTACTTTGCACTCAAAGACAAAGCACATACAGTTGCGGTATCATTTCATTCGGTCAGTTTTGGATGATGGTCAGTTAAAGCTAGAAAAGATACATACAGATGATAATCCAGCGGATATGTTTACAAAGGTTGTGACATGGGAGAAGCTGAATTCTTGTTCAGCTTCGGTTGGTCTTCTAGATTGAATAGACTAACAATTAGCATAGTCCAGGAAGGTTGGATCCAGTGGGAGCTTCACAGGGTAGCGGTTTAGCTACAGGATCAGTCTCCAAGTGGGAGAATTGTTGGTTTATGTGGAGTTTGATCAGTCCCCAAGTGGGAGATTGTTATATTGTGGTGACTGATTAGGAAAGTACTATCCAGGAAAGTGTTTTACCTTTCTGCAATGCGTGGGGTTCGGGAGTCCACCCCCGAGGTGAATTTTTTGGAGGCTTATTTTCGGCCAATTTCTGGGCCGACTTGTTTTAACCCTAAAGTGGCATAAAGATTGTATAAATTGGCTTAGGGTTAGGGTTTTATGTTATGTTGTATGTTTTACGGTGGTATTGAGCTGTAAGGGATTTGCGCATTGCGATCAGATTGTAATCATTGGATAATAATAAGAGTGGACTTTGTTGTTTGGTGGACGTAGCCCAGGGATTGGGTGAACCACGTTAAATCTTTGTGTCTTGTGTTCTCTTCTGTTTTGGTTTATTATTCTCTGATATTGGTTATATTTCTGCATGTAATTGTTATTTCTGTCTTGTTAATCCTAACATTCCACATACTCCAAACTGCCCACCATAGAAGCATAAGAGATAGGAAACTCAACACGGAATGACATAGCTGAAAATCTCTTGCATCAATATCATATCCACACCTTGGAAAATCAATTGGTAAGGCTGTCCACTCAATCACATCATTATTGTTCGTAGCTGTCATCATGCTTGCTGATGCTACCTCTGGTGCTTCATCCATCAAAGCCTTGAGCATTATTCCATCCATAAACTCCAACTCGATCTGTTGGAAATTTTGAATTTACCAACCAGGAGAATGCGACCATTTAATTCCTTTTATGATATCAGGATCAACAATCCCAATCAATAGAAATCATTGGCGATGGTGTAGTCATCAAACTCAATGCTCATTTGCGGTACCCTCTTGTTGCATCTCATTTTAGATCCATTTGCCATCATCACACAAAATCCTTGAAAATCCTCCAATGCAATCCTCCTCTTCCCTCCAAGTTATCACTCACAAACTGCTCACCAAACACGTCACTTCCTATCCATTAATAACTCCTCTTACTCTAAATGGTTGATACTTGGGAGTACCTAGAAGTAATGCTGTGGCAGCATGTGCTAAGGCTACAATATCTTGCTCTTCATTGCCACTCTCTGAAGTATCATCAATTGTGCCATCAACATCGGATGTAACTTCAATATAAGGCAATTTACCTTTCCCAAGGCATCTATGACTTGGCTCCCATGGGTCTTTACAAGTGAAACACAACTTTTAACGCAGCTCATTCTTGCTCTCAAAATCCTACTTCTTATCATCTTCATTACTTTTGACTCCTCTTGAGATGACTTCTTTTGCTTGACATTGGTATCCTTATGATTGTACTTTCTCTTTAAGGTAGAAAACTCCACGGAGCATGCTCTCTTAATGGCGGCGGTAAGAGTAGGAGGATCAAAGGCTTTAACCCAACCATGAAGTGGCTCAGTCAACCCTTCCACACAAAGTGCAACCAGTCAATGCTCTGAAATGTTTGTGACCATAACTGAAACCTTCTGAAATTCTGATACACATGCATCCACTAAACCAACTTGCTTCAAATTAGCCAACTCATGAAAATGCAATTCGGGATCTTTCTTATCAAACTTGTCAATGAATTGTTGTGTGAAGTTGCCATATGAAGTGATGTGAGCATGTCCCAATCTAACCAATCCATGGTACCACCACTCATGTGCTTTGCCATCCAAGTGAAGTGTATCGTTCTTGATTGCTTCCGTCTCCATCATAGGAATCAGCTGAAAGTATGTATTCAACTTGTGCACCCAAGAATGTGCAATGCATCGGCTAGATCCATCAAAGTTTAGAATAGGCAACTTACCCACCTGCTACAAATCCTTGCTATTGCTTTGACCTCTCTCATTCCTGGGCCTGTTCCTATATTTGATAGTGCAAACATCTGCTAAAAACATCACTGTGTGAAATTCTTCACCAAGTGCTTTGTAGTTTGTACTTTCTTCAATAATCTTCAAAAGTTTCACCACCTTCCTGCTGCTGCGCTGCTTGTCTAGGTGGTTTGGCAAAAATGTGGGTTTTAAGGGCTTGATAGTTGTTCTTCGTACTGCCCAGGAAGTTTGACTTCCTTCACCTTTCTCATTTTGGCCACTTGTTCGCTGCTCATTTTGGTTATTTGTTTGCTGCTCACTTTGGCTATTTGTTCACTGCTCACTTTCTCTCCCTCAGTTATTGTTGTTCATAGATTCTGCCAACCAAGTCATAGCTTCAAGTATTTGTTTCTGTCCTCTTGCTAAGTCACTTAGCATCACCAAAAGAATTGGATCTGTCTATGGATGCTTGTCACCCATTTCACCTTCTAAATCAAAACTGGATTGTGCTTGTGGTTGCTGGCTTCTTCTTTGATAGGTGATGTATGCAGCCTCTTCCCAACTCATATATTCCTAACCCAATAGACTGGCAGAATCAAAGCTTTGATACGACTGTGAAGACTCCTAGGCACCTCTACTTTTGCACACTAATAGACCTGTGCAAGGTTTAACCTAGTGCTGTATACTTTGTCTTAATGTTGCAGATTTGATGGGTTTCATTTATTCAATGCATTACAGAGATCATGATAACCAGTGCGAGATGAAAACAAGAGAAACATTTAGTCCATATGGCAAAATGTAATGCAAAAATCAAGATACATTCTGACCTTAAGCTTTAGTAATAAAAGATTGCACAGAAATTGTATTAAGCTCCTTCAGGTACAACTGATTTATCAATACCCAGTGCTGTGAGTCACTGGTATTAATCATCAACATTCAAATATAACAAGAGTGTGCAATGTTCAATCACAAATGCCTACTTCAGCTTACGACCTTCAAATAATAGACTTCTGAACTTGGAAATAGAATTCAATCTGTGTTAAACTTGTAGCTGGGTATCATCAACGAATAAGCTTTGGAAATGAATCTTCTGCTATTACCAGTGAACCTGACTATGCCAGAAATGCTCACACCAAAATGTAAATAGTCCTCCCACCTACTATGAGGGTTGCGATGAAGAAAAGAACACACATAGACCTGACTATGCCAGAAATGCTCACGCCAAAATGTAAATAGTCCTCCCACCTACTATGAGGGTTGCGATGAAGAAAGGAACACACATAGAATGAATGCTGTCCCTTCAGCTCACACTGGAAATAATGAAGCTGATACAAATATTATGATTTCAATCTCTTTAGTTCTGCTTACACTTAGCTAAGTTCAGCAGCCAACACAAATAAGAGTGCTACGTGAATCACAAATTGCTGTATGCATCCCTGATGAAGACTTCTGCAGAAACAAATAAATCGCACCTGGAAATGTTATGCCAATATGAAATACAATCACCCCTGACAATGGAAAGCCACATAAATATTTAACTTTAATATATCGGGCTTACTATATCAGAATAAGGCACTTGTTTGGGTCAGCTGATTTAATTGATTCCGGCAAATATTAACCAAGTCACGATTCCACAATAATCACCAATATTGAATATTGACAGATAAAACTTTCTTACTCCCAATTAAAGGGACGCCATAGAAATATTTAATCCCTTATAATATGGAACTCCCTTGACTAATCTGTAGATGACAAAGTAATAAATCCTCAATAAAGCTCATGCCAAAGATATATTTGATGCACACATTTCCCCATAGTTATAGCACTCAGTAAAATATTCTTACAACTGCGAACTCGTTTGGTAGGGTACTTAACAAACTTGGCCCAGCTGTGAACTCTGTTGCAAATCCACTATCAGGAAGAGCTTTATTGAAGGTTTCCATCCTTAAAGATTTCCTTATACAAAGCATCATACAATTTATTATAACAAATACCATAAGCATGCCGTCCTACAACCCTAGGAACCTCCTTATAAAGACCTCTAGGCAACATCTAAAAGATTGGCCACATTTACTATTTATCACAACTGGAGCACTTTATTTAATAAATTGACTTATTTTAATATATTATTGTTTTCACTTTATTTTTATTTAAATTAATTAATTGAAGTCACCTTTTTTGGAATAATTTTTTTTGAACAAGTTAATGAATGAATTTTATTAAGCCACTTTATAAAAATTTGGGGGACGTTACACTTGGTCTTTAAAACTTTGCAAAACTATAACAAAAATGAACACATATTTTCATTGACAACTATAGCCAGGCAGATTATTGCTGTGAAAGCCAAATATAAAATCCAAAGTATAAAACTGATCAAATGCAATAATCTTGGCGTTTGAGCAACTGAAACTATTATCAGACTGTACAAATATCTTCAGTTGTATGAAACTAGATATAGCAAGACCATCATAAAATGAAACCTTCAAAACCCTAAGACATGGGTAATACCCTAAGATGTAAATATTATTAGTAATTACATTGAACTCCAGACTAAGACACTTGTAAAACCCTAAACACCCCAAAAATCTCAGGACATGTTAAAATCGGACAGAAAATGTTGGAAATTATTTAGATATGATTACCCAACAACTCAAATGTCATTCAAATAATTTAAATGTGATTTAATCGCAATTCAAGCATGAAAAAGCTGGTTAAACATCGATGACCCTGGTTTCTTATCAAAATACAATTTTTTTTTTCTGGGTGCGGGCGGGGGGAGGGGGTAAATTGGAAATGCAGCGATTAGTGATTGATCAGGCAGATTATTGCTTCTTTGGTCTGAACATTCAAGACAACCCTGCTATAACATCAGCTTCAGATTTATATTAACTGTTGCAAAGCAAATCATACTACAGGCAACTGTTGAAAAATCCCCATCCAAAGGCCCTAAGGCAAATATTATTGTTGAAAAATCAATACAAAGATTGCTTTTCCATCATTTGGTTTCCTGAGAAATGCCAGCGATCTGCATTCATCCACTTCCTGGATTGAAACTGATGTCATGCTTAAAAAGCTCCTGTAAGGAGGATGCAGCTGCTGTATTTGTCAGGATTGCTTTTCCATCATTTGGTTTCCTGAGAAATGCCAGCGATCTGCATTCATTCACTTCCTGGGTTGAAACTGATGTCATGCTTAAAAAGCTCCTGTAAGGATGATGCAGCTGCTGTATTTGTCAGGTCACTGGGCCTAATGATTGAATGTACAGGTGTTCCAAAGTTAATATAAGAAGTTTTCCATGACCTTCTAGGTCCACAAATGCCTTGCCACACTGGAGAATATCTTTTGTATCTATCCAAGTCTAATCAACATGGGATGAGCCCCAATAATGCGTGCTGAACATCTTCTCTAGGCGCATCTATACTAATACTCATGTTTTCTATTGTCTTTGTGAGCTTATCAATTCATCAATACACATTGAGTTCTGGAGCCGCCACAATTTTGAGCTTGACAAACATGAGTAGCTTATACAAAATAGACTCCACATCTTCTCCTACACACCTTGACTCGGCCATTATAAGAAATTAAGAATGTTGGTTTCTCCAGCACCCTACATTTTGGCCACGACAAAATTGTTGTAGAATGATTTCAATTTTCAACAACTCCAAGATTTCCGTGGAATGACTTCTACAACAACTACTGGACTATTGGAGAACAACTTCACCCTTAGCTGTTTTACCATTTCTACCATTCCTCAAATATATTCATAAACATGTGTAAACCACACCTTCTTCATTGTGGTGGAAGTCCTCATTTGAGCTCAATGAGGACAAATCAGCAAAGGGGAGTCATTTTATCCACATGCCCATGCATGTAAAACCCTAAGTTCTTTTTGGGTGATGCAAGATTGTGCTTAACGTAGGATGCTTATACATCTAGTGGATAATGGCTAGATATAGAAAGAAGACTGGAGGTTGGACTAGCTTTTATCTCTCTTATATTTGGAAAGTTATGGTTGTAAATAAAGTCCTAGTTGTATGTACTGTGACACATTTACTATTCTTGATTTTCTCCCATATAGTCGTGCTATAAAATGTTGGGAAGATGTTCAAGAACTTTCTTGGGGCAGGAAAGGTGGGGCAAATGGGATATCTACTTGATGCAAAATGATCAAAAAGGTTCTAGAATTTTCGACAAAAGAATTGAATGTTTTTTTGGCTTACAAATGAGTTGTGAAAGTGATAGAGGGTTGATGCATGACCATAAATACTTTTTGGTCACCAGATTGAAACTACTTAACTTATTCAATGAATCAAGTGTTCTTCCAACTCTACTTCATAATTAATAGTGCTAAGGCAATCTTGCATTTAGGCGCAGCCCACTTAAAAGAGTGTGGGTGGCTTGGAAAACTGTTTCTAGTTTTATATATTGGAAATTTGAAGACCTAAGAATGCTTATGATCAAACTTCAATGCCTACTTGACATTTCACTTTTTAAATGGCAGTTTGGTTTGTTGAATATGTTTTTTGACAAACAATTAACTACAATTTGACTTATGGTGGGCAGACCATTGGGATTCTGAGCATCAATAGAGGTACACCGGACTTGATTTCAATAGAGTTCAATAGCTAATTAAAGTGGACATTCTAATATGAGCACTGAGATTTTTGTTGAAGGATCATTGAATTCAAGGGTTAGGTTTGTGCTGGAGAGATTGAAGATGTAGCAATAGGAAAACTTTTTACAATTAGGTGATGGAATCTCAATGCTGTAGGAAAGCCACATCTACATTTGCTCCATTGCCAAATAAGAGATGGGAAGGAAAGTGACCTTAAGATTGTAAAGGTGAGGTAAATTTATTTGGAAATATTGATCTTCATGAATCATGATGTTTTGGAATGGCCAGTGCTCCACTAACTTTGTCAAATTTGATTAATTCATTTGACATCCCTTCTCTTGGTGAGGACCTCTCCTCAAGGACACTTGGGCCTTTTATGTTGCACAATTTGGTTGACTATTAATGTGTCATGTTCCCCTTTTTTAATAATACCATAATGCATTAAAAATGCCTATTTCATAGGCCATTATCTTCTTTGACCCAAATTGTGTATTTGCCTATCCTTTTCTCTCCCCTATTTTGTCTTTCTAAGGTATTGGAGTTTGTAGGTATTGGAGCATGTTTGCTCTTCTAAGTTTTTGTTAGTCATCAGAGTTTTAGAGCTCCTTGTTCTGAATGCCTTTCCTTCCTGTTGTGTTGTAAACACATACGCCCCAGTACAAACAGGGACTCCCTCTTTTTTTCGCTTAGTGGATAAATGTTTAGCTTAGTTTGTTGTAGGTGTTTGTTAGTTTTGCTTAACTTGGCAGTATTTTGGTCTTTTTGTCTCCTAGTAGTTGG
Source organism: Thuja plicata (assembly GCA_018584345.1). NCBI lineage: Eukaryota > Viridiplantae > Streptophyta > Pinopsida > Cupressales > Cupressaceae > Thuja > Thuja plicata. The sequence goes on along the minus strand of MU224050.1, from coordinate 2,848,140 downwards.
GAAGGTTGTAGTGTCTTGTTAATCCGAGAGGGAACTTTGATCAATTCATGAAAGAAGTGTGAAGTCTGGAATTGGAATATGAAAGTCCTTATCTGAATTGCGAAAATCCAAGGATGGGAAATAAGGTGAGGTCATGAAATTTGCCTGATAGGTATGTAGTTATGAAGGTGAGAATTGTCAATATTGAGAATCAAGGCGTCGAATGTGGAATTTTTAAAATGCTAAATGGAAATGTTAAGTGGAAATGAAAATTCAAGTTTTGCAAGTAGAGAAATAAAATTTCTAAACTTGAAAGGGTAAACAAGAAAAAATTATCTAAAAATTCTTAACGGAAAAGTGGAAAAATCCAAGAGAATTCTAAATGAAAATAAAAAAATCCTTAGAATTCTGGCTTAAAATCAAGTTTTCCTATCATGTCCACCTAAAAATTGATTTTCAACAATCATTTCCACCTAAAAATCGATTTTCCATCGTCATTTCCATCTAATGTTACATTTCCACTTCCATTTGCACCTAAAACTTGGTTTTCCTTCACCATTTCAACCTAAAAATCAATTTTATCTTTGCCATTCACTAAGAGTCCCAAATCCGCCCTAGGAGTAAAGCATTTCCACCTGAACTCCTCATTTGTGCCCCATCATTTCCATCTAAAATGCTAAAATCAGCCATCATTTCCAGCTTGAAGTCTAAATTCTGCTCCTTAAAAAATACAAATTTTAAATGCAAAAAAAAACCCTAGGTCGGCCCTCCTTCAGTTGATTTAGTCACACCTCTTTGGAGGTAAGCACCTATATAGGAGTTCAAAACAATCATTTTCATTCATTCAAAATCAATTCCAATCAAATCAGAGTAGAACAAGGTCATTTCCACCTAAAATGATCAAACACCTGTAAAGAGATTAAGGGATCCAACCACAAAAGATCCTACTCTATGCAATAGATCCTACTCCTTCAAGAGATAAAGACAAAGATCATACTAAATGCATAAATCATAGAATAACTCATCAAACAATGCACATATATCACCATAATTCCTCTCTTGTTTCTCTCCTTTTTGTGTTGTTGAAATCGCAGCTTCAAACACCTGTAAAGAGATTAAGGGATCCAACCACAAAAAGATCCTACTCTAAGCAATAGATCCTACTCCTTAAAGTGAGAAAGACAAAGATCATACTAAATGCATAAATCATAAAATAACCCATATCAAACAATGTACATATATCACCATAATTCCTCTCTTGTTTCTCTCCTTTTTTTGTTGCTGGGCTCTCAAATTTGGTCCTTGTAATGACTTGATAGCACAAACATTTGAGAATTGTGGTTAGAAAAATAATGAAGAATCACCTTCATTTTATAGAATTCAGGATTCCAATGGACGGTTGGGATTAAGAGGCACTGACTGATGATGGATGGCCAGGATTGATTGAGACTGAACTGATTGGACAAGTTACTCAGACTGATTGATAGTTGATTCCCTGCATGATGTTGATATTTTCAGACTTATGCAAGAAAAAATGCAAACTATAGAGGTCTTTCAAACACTAAGCACAGGATATAGAATAATAAACACAAGAAAAGGCAAGATGTTACTCGGATTTGTAGATCTTATAATGCCTTCAAATCTGCCCTCAAATTCTTGTTCCTTGGTTGCCTTTAATCTGTCCTTTGAATCTGATTTGGCACTCAAATCTGAATGAAAACAACTCCCAGATCTGCACAGAAGAGTTGTCCAATCTGCCTTATATATACAGTCTTTTAGGTACATCCGATCTGCACTAATGATGACAGATTCCTCAATGTATTGCATCAAACATGCAATGTATTGCATCACAATTGCTGATTAAGTATATTGCAGATCCTAATATACATTGCTGATATACTACACATTGCTATATACATCGCTGCTGATCTACATACTGCAGATCCTTATCGCATAGTAGATCTGGATCAGAATACTGATTCAACATTGCTGATTATAAGCTTGCTCTAATTCGCCAAGTCTGCTCGCATCATCTCCATGGCTGATGTGAATCATGAATTCGCTCAGCACTTTAATTTGCTCCTGCACTTTAACAAATTCGCATATGAGGTAAGGAATTCGATCCTTGAGGAGAGAATCATGTTATGTTTTTGATGTCTCTTCCCCTCAAGACTCGATCCACTTATATATGAGAATGAAAACATTCCCCAAGAGGCCGACTTGGATTTACAAAATACAACAATGTATTTATTCCAAGAGGCCAACTTGGGCCCTTGAATAAACTTTGTTTATTTAATTCATTCTAATATATAAGTTAAATCGATCTATTAAATAAACAATAAATAATAAATATCTCTAATATTTATTATTATTATTTACACATTGATTTATTATAATAATAAATATATTCTATATATTTATTATTATTATCCAAGGTAGAGATATTTGCCGAAAAGGCCATAATATCAACACATGACAAAAATGGATTGATGAGTTAACTTGGTTGATTGGCAGATAAATAGTTGCATGACAAAAGACTGAATAGATAAGTGAATTAATGAATTAGAAGACTGATTTGATAGAGTTGTGGAGATGGAATTGGAGGAATAAATTAGAATTAAATAATTAAAAAATATTTAATTGTGCATGAGGAAATAAATAAAACAAATAAAATAAATAAAATAAATAAAATAAAAGAATTAGTTAGCATTGAAATGGAAAATTAAATAAATTAAGAATTCATTTAATTATAGAAGGAATAGTTAGTATATTATATAATTAAAAATAATTATTTAACTGTGGTGAAAAGAACAAGAAAGACTTATTTAATTAAATAATGTGATTATTTTATTAAAATTTGAGAAAAAGGAATCAATTAAACAATAAAAATCATTTAATTAATTTTAGAGGAATAATTAGATAATTAAATATTTAAAATTATTTAATTATAAGATATTGGAGGGAAATGTTGATTTTGAAATTTGAATTAGAAGAATGACACAAATTAATTAAATAATAAAGATCTTTTAATTAATTAAGACAAAATTAGTAAAAATATCGCACACAGGTGATAGGACAATTTTAAGTGTTACACTTACATTTCCGCCTAAAATTACGAAACCCGCTAGCACTACATCTCCATTTCCACCTAAAAGTGAAAAATCCGCTGGAAGAAAATAGGGGAATTCAAAGTGCAAGTCAGCCTGAGCAAAGCGAAACAAGCAAACACTTAGGAGGTCGGATGTCATAGGTGTATAGGTGCGAATCCTAATGGAGGGATATATATAGGAGATCCCCTCAAATCGATTAAACACATTCAAACTCAAAAACAATTCAAGGCAGAGGTAAAGGTGCAATTCAAGACAGAAAAATGTGAATGAAAAAAATCAATTTAAGGGCAAAATCAGATCAAAATTAAGGCAAAATCCAAGAGCATTTGTGAACTCCATCATCAACAAGGCAAAAATGAATCAGATTCAAAGGGAGTTTCAAGAAGAATGGAGATGGATTAAATCAGAAATTGGAACCCTAAGATTTAAGCTTCATTGATCAAATACAAATTCACAACATAACTTAGGGTGAAGATTCAGATTGAAGGATAAATCAAAGTCAGAACAGCAAGAGGAGGAATTAAGTCAGATGCAAGCAAAATTAAATCACAACATCAAGTCTTTTTCAGAGTGGAATCAGCATTTCAAATTGGCATGGTTGAAAAGAAAAGGAATTTAATTCCTAAATATCATTCAAGAACCCCATCCAATTCAAAGAACCAGTTCAAGATTGTTAATGTTTGTAGCTTCAGTCATATGATCATTAGAATACATATAATATATGTTGATTAATAATAATATAATATATATGTTATATTATATTTAATCATATGAATTTTAATATTCAATAATAAATTATTATATTATTCTTAATAATTGATTGATGAAACATTATAAGATTGATTAAATTATAATTAATGGGAAGAGGCATGTCCTTTCTTATAAATAATAATGAAGACATGTCTCATGAAGGGACATGTCTCTACTAGCCTCATTCCCAATATAAATGAAAGAGAGATTGTTGCATTTGGAAAACACATACGACATAGAGTGCTATTACATTTGCAGCTATCCTAAAACTTAACATGCTATCAGAGCCAGACTGCAAATGTAAGAGAGTAGTTTGTTGACGGTGAATGTGTGACTGTCTTAGAAAATACAGTCTCGGTACAGGGACCATATCTCACAAATCCACTGTTGGATTTTTCTGAATTTCGGATATGTTGGTGAAAAACAAATTTGGAAGAAGCTCATCTGAGCGATTGGAGAGAAAGTGTGGGGTTCAAAAGTTATAATGGACTGTGTACGGGTCTATGTGAAATTCCTGAAAGCGGCTTTCATTAAAGAGATATATTAATTTGTTATGATCGTGGTCAAGAATTAACAAAGAAGAATGTTTTCAAGGAAGTGTCTCTTTCTAGAAAGAAAGAATTAATTATAGAGTGTCACCTCTCTTGGAGAAATCAAGTTATTTCACAAGAAGACATGTGTATTGTTCAATGATATAAGAGTGAGAATTGTACATTGTGGGGGGGAATAATAACTAATGTTACATTTCCATTTGAACCATCCTTAGTGGAGGGTAAGAAAATGGTGATCATCCACTCTAGGTTGTTGCTCTGCATGAAGGTCGTCGACATGGCTAGCACGAACAACATTATGATCTCCTGCAGTGTGTCCGCCGCAAACAACTTCAAATTTTGATGAGAGTTGATATTTCCTATATGGGCTCACCTTACAAAAGGAAATATTTGAAACTTAAGATAAGTATTCCATGTTTTATTAATGCACATGAATTATTGAGTTTGAAATTTATGCTATAATATTGGCTAGTAAAATCTTGTATGCTTCTATCTTTGGTATTTCCGTATGAGATAGTTTAGTTTATAAGCTATTTGTAATCTCTCTCTGACATACCTTCAGGACATAAGCACAAGAAATTGTTTTCTGAGGGAGCTCGACTCTTCAGAAGGTAACTTTGGACGAGGAGCTAAGAAGATTGATATCAAACTCAGAGGGAGTTTGACAGTTCATCTTAAGCAATCTTGGATGATTAACAGATTGATAGCTGCTCAATAAGTTCTTCTCTGTGAGAGAAGTTCGAGGTGAAATCCCATGTTTTCACCCTCTGTGTTGAGGCATGATGGATGTCATGTGTGTGTTTCCATATTTTTAATGGACCTGCCCCCTGTGTACATCATGAGGAAGTGACAACTTCCAAATGATTATTACTTGTATTTTTAAGAGTGATTGAAAGGTGATGATCTTACAATAACTTGACCTTCTATTGTGATAGACATCGTGTGATGGCTGAAACAGATCACAATAGATGATTTCCTGCACGGTAGATTCAGTTCCTTAAACAAACCATTGACTTTCTATTGTGATAGACACCCTGTGATGGCTGAAACAGATCATAATAAATAGAACTTGTGGATAGAATCGCCGATTGAGGCAATCCACATTAAAGCTTGAGAAGTTTGTGGATAGAATCACCAATGGAGGCAATCCACACGAGAGCTTGTGGATAGAATCGCCGATGGAGGCAATCCACATGAGAGCTTGTGGATAGAATCGCCGATGGAGGCAATCCACATGAGAGCTTGTGGTTAGAATCGCTGATGGAGGCAATCCACCTGAGAGCTTGTGGATACAATCGCTGATGGAGGCAATCCACTTGAGAGCTTGTAGATAGAGTCGCCGATGGAGGCAATCCACTTGAGAGCTTGTGGATAGAATCGTTGATGGAGGCAATCCACATCTTGAGACTATGTTTCTATTGATTACATCATGAGGATGATACTTTTATTGCTTACATCATATGATTGATGTTGTCGAGTATCATATAAGTGTTGACATTGGATTGATTTTTCGTCCCTAGCTAAGAGGGAGTGTTGATGTTTTGCATAGCTATGGTGAGAGTCATAAGTGCTGACACAGGAGACCACTACACATTCTGTTTGATCATCCTCCCTAGCTAAGAGGGAGTGTTAATGTTTGTAGCTTCAGTCATATGATCATTAGAATACATATAATATATGTTGATTAATAATAATATA
>MU224050.1:2826988-2841952 GCA_018584345.1 Thuja plicata | reverse complement strand
CAGCCTTCTTCCCTTCATTCTTTCCTCCTTGGCTAAGGGGATGAGTCATGAGACCTAGTGGCAAGTCAAATTGTATGGTGATATTAGTGAATGTTTGATAGGGATCTATATACTAGGCCACTAGCATTCTAGCGGCTTGTTAGGAAGCCTTGTGTGGTAATCTAGTCCAATCGCTCCCAAGTTCTACTTGCATTTCATCTTTCCGCTTGTACTTCAAGTTGGGTTGGAAGATAGGTGTTAGTGTGAAAATTCTAAGAATTTCCCTTGAATCATTGCATCTATGGAGGTAGCGCCGYTGGCAAGCTTTCATTAGGTTTGATCCCCGTCCATTTGCTAATCTTTCCATTCCATAGGAGTAGTAGCAAAGCAGTGAGTAGTCTAGTAGTGGAAGCTTTGATGAGCGAAGTTGGAAGTGATATAAATTAAGGAGATAGATCCATTGAGTATACATTGCAAAGCTAAGTCCCATCATCATCATGTCAAGAATCTGATATCCTTGAACGAACAACGTAAGCCCGCCTACGTGATTAACCAGCAAATCACATCAATATAACTGAGTTAGTATCCAACAGGTGTAAGGAACCTTGGAGTTTTCTCATGTCCTTCATGAGTAATTACTTTTCAAAAGAGGGTTGAGTGTTTGATATCCTGTATCAAGTGTTCAATTCCTATATGTTATGTAGTGGTACAAAACTAACATCAACAGCTCTCTGCACGCCTTGCCCCATGGATTTTGATGAGATCAAATATATAATTAATATTATACACTAATTTGAAAATTATAACTATTATGCACTATTTTGACGGTCCTTTAATAGCGAAGCAGCAAACCCCTATAGTTTATAATAAATATTATGAAGTAGTTTCAAAATTTAAATTATTATTTACTATTAATATATATTAATAGTTATATAACAAATTATAAAATAAAAGTAATGTAAAATTTATAATGTATATATTTATTTTTAATATATAATTAATATATTCAATTTTGAATATTTTTATATATGACTTTTAAATATATGATTACATATCATTAACATTGGTCTCCACCTACAATACTAATTGCCAAAACCAGTGGCTTGCTAATCTTTTATTTCAACCAAACAAATGTCTTTGGTTGAATTCTACCCCATATTAAGGACTTACCCATTGCCATTATGGAATATAAAGCATTGCAATTGTGGAATATGATTTGATAAGCTTTCTCAAATATTGAACTACCCCTACAAAACTCCTTACCTCAATCACAATGAAAGTCTTGGATCACTTGAAAATGGTTTCCACTTCTAATATATTCCACTTTTTATAAATTCCTAACAGTAGCTATTGCTGTCTGATAAATTTTGATCTCAGTTACTTTGTAGACTTAGCTAATATTTGATCTCAGACTTGGACAACTATTTGGTGACTTCCCTCTTTAAAAGTCTGATAAGTTTTGATCTCAGTTACTTCATAGACTTAGCTAATATTTGATCTCAGACTTAGATAGCTATTTGGTGACTGCCCTCTTAAAAAGTTAACTGTATCTAATCAGCAATATGAATATAAACGAAAAAATCTATTTTCTACAATTCATTTTGAACTCAGGTACTTCATAGACTTGGCTAATATTTGACCTCACATTTAGGCAGCTATTTGGTGACTTCCATCTTGAAAAGTTGACTGAATATTTGCCTATGCAATCAACCATTTGAATCATAGAAGCAAAAATATGCAAAAAAACCCGATTATATCCAATTTATCGGCGATCGGGGCTAGCATAGAGTTTTCCTCCCAAAAATCGGTCAACAATAGTCAACAATTTTTTGGCAAAAAATTGGGATGAAATCGAGTTTAAATCCGGATTGAATAGGGTTTAATTGCAGTCGTCGAAAACCCTAAACCACGCGGAAAACGGTCTCTGCAAACCCTAAAATGCACCAAAAAAGTGTTTCTTATAAAAACAATGCACACAGACTCGAAATCACACACCAGAAACGGACGACAACTACAGACGGATGATATCCATGGCATTCTTCAAATTTATTCTCATAAAACTACCTGTCTGTGTTGCAACAACAGGTATTTCCCAAATTTATCTTGTATATATCGAATTTGTTGTATGTATGGAATTTCTATTTACATTTTTTGATTGGTGAATTTGTATTTACATTTGTTTGTATTCTGTATATCAAATTTGTATATTTGATATGTATTATTGAAAAATGTATAGAAAAATTAATATTATGTATTATGTTTGCAAATATTCAATACATAATATTTGTAGAATTCTGTAAATATTATGTATATGTATATTATTTATTCTGTAATATACATACAATATACATTTATATTATATATATGTAATATATATATTATGTATTCTGTAATCAGCGATATGAATATAAACAATGAAAATCTATTTTCTACAATTGATGGGTTGAACTCTAAATTTTATTTGCTCTCAATATATCTATGCTATGGAAATGCCCTATAATTTTTTTAAAATGTAGATATTGATTGTTTTTTTCAAATTTTCACATTTTTTTTGTAAATCCGATTTTTTCAAAAAATCCTAGTCCTTTGGTTTGCCGATTTACTCCCTAAATGATTTATGCTTCTATGCTCCCAAGTATAATCCTTTTCAGATTCATGAGGTTTTGTAGGTAGAGTTACTATAATCATTGATACATATGCTACTCATAATTTCATAGATGAAGGTCTAGTGACAAGGCAAGTGAAATTTAAAGACTTTGAAGATTTCAATATAATGGTCTTCGACGACTTCTCTATTCAATGCACTAGTAAGATCCCTCTGCGAAATCTTACCCTAGGAGATTACACTATGAAAGATGACTTCTATGTAGTTATTATAGGAGACACTAACATGGTTTTGGATATTTAGTGGTTGCACTCATTGGGAGAATTTACATATAGCTTCCAAACCATGGAATTAAACTTCCAATCTGAAGTGAAGAATTACTTTGTGGAATGATGAATGGAGTGCCAAGAATCATATTTACAAAAATAATGGAGAATTTTCAGTTATGGATAGGGAAATTGGGTAGTGTAGTGCCTAGTATTAGTGATTAACTCTCTTGAAGGCAAAGGGACATCCAACGTACCAAGTGGATTTGCAACTTATCTTGAGCATGTAGAACAAGGTCGCCAACACATTCTTCCAGGGAGATCACCTGATAGAGGTTTCAAACATATTATTGAATTAGAGGTTGTTAAATTCACTCAAAGATAATATTAATCTCATAATAATTTGTTGTTCAAGAAATATTCTACCACAATAGTCCCAATAGCCTAAGGAGAACAAGTAATGTTACTAGATCTCGGGAATAATACAAGCACATTCAACCCTAAAAATTAGTAAGATTCATCGAGTCTAATGAAGTATAACCCAAAAGGTTTAATATAATAATTGATTAATGCCACCAATACCCAATTCTTCTCCAATAGAACATAATCTTAGTAGATATAAAACATGATTAAATTTTAAACATTTTAGGCTACCTTTATAATGTAGGACCATCCCAAGTTACAGAGCAATCATGCATCGACCATTTTTTTGTATGGGTGTGTTTAAGTGTTGTCATTTGGAGAAAATTATATTGAAGATGAAGGTAGACATTTGGTACCTAATAGACATTTTCCTTTGATAAGGCCTATCAAATTCACGTTTACCATAATTGAATGTAGACAAATTAACATGACTATGGCCTATATTCCTACCATACAATGCATTGTTGGCCCTTATTGCCATCCTAAACAACATAAGGAGCTTGAGAAGGCAATAAAGGAACTATTGGACATGGGGCACATCAGGTCCATTTTTAGTCCTTTTGCTTCTTCTGTAGTCACGACAAAGAAGGATGACATGATGAGAATGTGCATCAACTAGAGAGCATTAAACAAGAGGACTATAAAAAATTGATATCCAATCTCTATGATCAATGAGTTGAGAGAAGAGCTACATGTAGAAGTCTATTTCTCAAAAATAGACCTTTGATCAGGTTACCATCAAATTAGGATCCAAAAAGAGGACATCCACAAGACAATTTTCCAACATCACCGTGGGCATTATGAATTTGGTCATGCTGTTAGAATGCCCCTACAACTTTCTAGTCATGAATGAACTAGGTCTTCACTAAATAACTAAGGAAGTTTGTTCTTGTTTTCTTTGATGACATCCTTATTTTCAAAAAAACTTGGGAGGAACACTTGAAGCACCTTGATGAGGTTTTAGGAATTTTTGAGGCACATACTCTTTTTGCAAAAGAGTCTAAATGCAAATTTGCCATGACAAATTTTTTATGCTTGGGACACATAATTAATGCCAAGGGAATGTAGGTAGGCTTGGAAAAGATTAAAGCTATTTTGGGTTGGCCACCCTTGAAGACTTTGACATAGTTGCGAGGATTATTCAACCTATGCAACTACTATTGGAGTTTTGCTAAGGGACCTTCCTAGCTGGCTACTCCCTTAATTGATCTAACAAAGAAAGGAGCATTCATGTGGAGTGGAGTGATTTAATAAGCCTTTGAAAGGATGCAAGCGGTAATGAGCTTGTCCTTGGTGCTAGTTGTTCTTGTTTTTAACCTTCACTTTGTCTTATAGTGCAATGCATTTGGATGACTAACAATTGTGCTTCTGTAGAACAAGCGCCCCATTGCATTTTAGAGTCACAAGCACAAGGAGGCAAAAAGACAATTCTTAGTCTATAGCAAGGAGATGCTAGCCACTATGCAAACATTGACTGAGTTTTGACAATAATTGGTTGGCATCTAATATGTAGTCAAAACTGATCATTGTAGCTTGAAGTACTTTCTTAGTCAAAAGGAGTTGAACAAGTGGAAACAAAATTGGGTGAGCAAGCTTCAAGTGTGCGATTTTGACATTGAGTTTGTAAAAGGAAAGAAAAATGTAGTCAATGAATTGTTCAAGAAGTTAGCATTTTGCTCAATGTCTCACATCTCTACACATTGGAAGGCATAAATTATAGTAGAATATGCTAAGAATGAGTTTGCTATTGGTATCTTTGATGGTCCAAGTTGTTGGATAGTAGGTTCATTATGGCTAGAAAAATCATTCTTTATGAGGATAGAATTTATTTAGTGCTTGAATAAAAAATGAAAGACAATTTTAAAGGTAGTCCATGATACTCCCTTGTTTGGGCTCCTACAATATTTCAAATCATATAAGTAGACTAAGGAGAGATTCATGTGGAAAGGACTCAAAGATGACGTCCTTAGACACGTGAAGAAATGTGCAATTTGTCAACGAAATAAAACCGAGAGGACATTCCTAGGACTTTTGTAGTCTTTACCAATTTTTGAACAAAAATGAGTGTCTCCATGGATGTCGTCACAAGACTTCCCAAAGTCCAAGGTAATGTTTACATATATGTAGTTGTAGATAGGCTCCAATGTTCCACAGAGTTTCTTGACAAGGGGACTGGGAAAGGATTTTGAGAATGGGGGGATAAGGGGCTAATTTTGGGGATGGTGGGGGGCTAGCAAGGGGGTGATGATGCAGGGGCAGCAAGGTGGCAGAGGGGTGGTGCAAATATATATGGTACTTGAAAAATTACTTATAAAAAGACGTCAATGCAAAGTAACGTTTAAACTACTAAACATTACATGGCAATGATTGCATTGGACATTAACAATGATGGGTGGAGGTTTGGGGTCGAATCCACTAATAGGGGTCAAAGGGCATGTAATGTCCCCAATTGTTATAAAGTGTCTTAATTAGGATAATTAATTAAGTGGTCCTAAAATTTAAATAATATCATAAGGACTTATTTAATTAATTAATTAAATTATTAAATAAAGGGGCCAAAATAATAAAATAATAAATAAAATGATGTTGGCCCGTTGTAACTGTACAGATACTTCTTGGAGCCCTTTATAAGGAGGTGGCTAGCATCGTAGGAAAGATATCGTGGAGCTATCTTTTCTTGTGTATTTACGATTCCAATTGGAATTGAGTTTTGTGTGTAGTTTCGGAGGTGGGAGACCCTCCCTAGTTTGTAATTGCAGTTTCGGTGGTTAGTAGCCACCTTAGTCTGCCGTTGGAGATATTGCTTTAGATATTTCACTATGTACTTCATTGTCAAATTTGTGAAGTCATCTTGCGAAGACAAATTTGTGCATCTAGATATAATCTTACAATGATAGCATTTCATTATGTGTTTTGCATATGCTCTGATCTACGATATATTGTATTACCTAGGATTATAATAATAGCCATTCATATTTCTGAATAGATCAAGTATAATATTCAGTCGTCAGGTACCGAGTGCCGAAGGTTGAATGCCGAAGGGTGTCGGGTGTCGGGTGTCGGGTGTCGGAGGGTGCCGAATCCGAAGGGTATCGTGTGCCGGGTGTCAAATTGCAACGTGTGGCGTGCGGAGCGCAATCATGCAGTGTACAGTGTGCACGTGTAGGTGGAAGGGTGCACGGTATGGTGGAAGGGCGCACGACATGGTTGAAGTGTGCACGGTACGGTGGAGGTGCCGTTAGCGTATGGAGGGCTCACCATAGGGAAGGGTGTGGGTGTTGTAAGGTGGAGGAGGCCTAGTCTGCCATTCAGTTCATTACAAGGCAATGCCCCTTACGGGGGTCTGGAGGTAGAGGCCCTAGTGTGGTCAAGGGGTAGCACCCCAAGGGCCCCAAGAGGGGTTTGGGGGCAACAGCTTTGGCTGCTCCTTGTTGCAACACAAGGTGGGGTTGAGGGGCAAAGCCCTCACCACCAAGCACAAATTAAGGCCATGAAAACCATGCAAACCTTCATGGAAAATAATAAAATATCAATGTCACAATTTTACACTAAGTTTTTGCAACACCAAGTGTGTGCCTACTAATTTTGAAACTTAGGAGTGATTTGAAATGAGGCCTTTTTATATGCCTATTTATAAGCTTTTTGTGAATGCTTAGGGTTTGAGTGGCACCCCTAGGCCATTAGGGTTAGGGTTTGTGGCACACAAAATGAAAAAACTTTTTAATTTAGAAAAAATATTGATTTTTTTTTATGCCATGTAGGATGCTTGGAAGTCCATGGGACGGTTAGGAGACTCTTCAAAGTCTCCAAGATGCCTTAGGGATTTCTATAAGTTCCCAAGCTGTGATGTCATCGAGACTTGAGTGATAGTGGTTGGACATCCTCGTCTAGGAAATATGGGGACTTTTGGGAGGGGTGCATCCCTGTGGAACAGTTATAGGCTCACAAATTTCGCACACTTCTTTGCTATCTCCATATTTTAAGGAACTAGAAGTTGTTGGCTTGTTCCTCAAAGAAGTGTATAAGCTTCATAGATTGTCCAAAAGCATCGTGAGTTATAGAGATTGTTGGTTCTTGAGTTCATTATGGCAAGAAATCTTTTGGTTGACAAGAACCAAACCCACCCCTAGCACTAGCCACCACACTCAACTGATGGATAAACTGAGATTGTCAACAAATTGGTGGAAGGCTACCTAAAATTTTATGTTGTAGGTCAACAAAGGGCATGGGTAAAATGGCTTCATCCGAGGGAGCATTATTACAACATGACTTATCACATGTCCATTTGTTAGACACCCTTAATGGTCTTGTATCAAGTATGAAGCCCGCAAATTTGTTGGCCTTGTATTGTTTGGCAATTGAGTTTTGGGAGTGAGTGAGTTAATCATGCAAAGTCAAGACATCTTGAAGTCACTCAAGGATAATCTCCAACAAGTGCAAAACCAATAGAAAATGTTTGCTTACGACCATAACGGGGAGAGCATTAGCGACTAGAGACTTGGTGTTTGTGCAGTTGCAACTCTATAGAGAATTCCTTGAAGACAAGCGGAGGAAAAAACTCAAACTTCATTTGTATGGGCCCCACAAAATTTTGAGGTGGCTTGGTGTTGTGTACTACTTGGCACTGTTTGAGGAGAGTAGGATTCATAATTTTTTCACATGTCTTGTCTCATACATGTACTTGGAAAACACACTATATCATCATGTAGAATCTTGATGCAATTGTTAGTTGGCAACTTTTATTTTATGATGATTGCCTTTGAAAATCATCATAACTTGTAAATTGCATATTACAACTTTTTACATCTTGCTCTTCCCTAGTCTAGTGAAAACATGAATGTTCTAATCCTTGTACTCCGCTGTGACTCTTTGCTCAACATAAAAACCTATGTTTGTGGCTCTAACTTGACCTCCATCCTAATGCTAGATGGCAATGGATCCTCCTTTGCCTCATCAATGTCATCCAATGACAACCTAGTAGCTTCTTTTGCTATAGCCCCATCCTCCATTGCCAACCTCTGAAAATCAAGAATCTTGTCTGTGGTAACCAATGGGCTCTCCCCATCCTACCATGTCCAATCGCTATTGGGATCAATGTAACCCAAATCAATAGCCTCATTTGATCTGTCTTCCAACTTTCTTGTGCAGAGCCAAAAGTTGTATTGTACAAAGACAAGGTCATTGAGGCATTTTTGAGTTAATTTATTTTACTTGTTCATGTCAATGACCTCAAACAAACTCCAATTGCGCTCACAACAAGAACTACAAGGCTGAAGAAAATGCAAAGGGCTAATCTTTGAAGATTTAGGGTATTTGCTCCCCAATCTCTCCACCAAGAACCTACAAAATAAGATATTCAAGAGTAATTAAACCATATTTTATGAATATATGTAATATTGAAATTTGTAACTTGTAAGATGTTGGTAAAAACTCCAATTGTTGTTACTTGGTAACTTGGTTGTTCTTCGTATAGCTAGTGCTGAAGAAATGAGCTTCACCCTACCAATCTTGTAATTCTACAATTCTTGAACAATGAGGTCTCTCACCTCATCCTTGGTTTCATCTTCTCAATGTACGTCATGAGGCCCTCCATAACCTCTCAATTAGGATTTGTGAAGCTATCTAAATAGAAAAAAAATCGGTGTTGAGGAAGTACCCCATTGCATGAATGGGCGGGTGGAGTTGATAGTTCCACCTTTAATCAACGATCTCCCGAATGGGATCAAATTTAAGTTTGTCCTCCTTGTAATAGATTCAGATGGACCATTTGTCCCTATCTAGGGCTTCGTATATGTATCCGGTTGGGTTTTGATCCCCACCTACCAAGTGTAGCACTCTAACCAAGGGCTTCAACACCTACAAACACAAACAAATTAAAGTTACTAATTTATAATGAAAGAAAATACTTTTAAAGTTTAAAAATAAAATATTTAATTTGAATTTTAAATTGAAGTTTTGAGGATACCTTGACATTCTCTATAGCTCTCTATGCAAAGAGATTATCAAAGACTGTCCTTGCGATTCTCTTTACTTCAGGATTCTTTGAATATGACTAGTCTAGCTATGCTTGACACAAACATTTGTTTCAAATAAGTCAATAAACCAATAATGCTTGTCAACAAATAAGATTCTTGCAAATTTTGTATCATTTGATTTGCCCAATGTAATGTCCCCCTTCAACTGATACTTCAAATTGCTAGATTCACTTTACTAAGTCTATTCTAGTTGTGTGTCTCCTAGACTTAATCAATTTTATGAAATAAAAGGAGACGAGTGGGTGGGGTCAGATTCACTTAAGTCCCTATTTTTCAGTCATGATTATGGGGCCATTTTTTAAATGGCATTTGACTTGTTTTTAAGTTATCTCAGCCAGCTCAGTAGTTTTTTGTGTGACATGGCGTGTGGGGATAAAATTGGTAATTGCCATCGATTAGCTTTCATTGTTGGAAGAAAGCAAAAAGCTGCTTTCTTAATTTGCTAAGGCCTTTAATTGGGAATTGCATGAGGGGAAGGATTCACTCTATACTTTTGATTATCTTGTTATTTCTCTCTGCAACTTGGTTCAGGACGAAACCCCTGGAGCTTCTGCACTGGACGCAAACCCAGATCAAAATACTTGTACTCAGCTTACATGGTCAAGATATATCATTTCATTTTCAGAAGGGAGAAAACACCACCAGCCGTATATAGCAACAATATTTCCAGGCTCATATGTCAGGATTCAAGCAAGGTTGAAGCGGCAAAGTAGTCATCTATCATCAGCTAAATACAATGACTCAGTCTAGAAGCGTAGCAGCAATCTGTGACAAGAAAAAGCAGCCGAGAACTGAAGATTACCAGCGATAAAACTACCCTGAATGTCTGGTTATAAGGCCACCTTAGCTTTGTAATAAG
Organism: Thuja plicata; assembly: GCA_018584345.1. NCBI lineage: Eukaryota > Viridiplantae > Streptophyta > Pinopsida > Cupressales > Cupressaceae > Thuja > Thuja plicata. Next base: position 2,831,785 of record MU224050.1, on the reverse strand, counting down.
GTTGGGTATGTATACCAATAATTGCCGCATATCTCTCTTGTGTAGGGTTGCATGTAGAGAAGTTGTGTATCTCAGTAATAAGTTTTCCAAGAATAACGATTTTCTTTCAAGTTTCTATCTGTTTGATTGTTATATGAAATTTGGTGAATACAAGCAAGGTAAATTAGTAAATTTATTTAATCCTTAGAAGAAAGGATATTTCAGTGGTATCAGAGCCTCTAACCCTGCCAGCTTGTGGGGTTTTCAGTTGCTTCTTTGTGTTTTTTCGTTGCATGTGAGTGTCTCAGTGTTCTATGCACTCCAGAGGATTTGGATCACACAGATATGATACAAGGAGTAGGTCTGGACAACGAGAAGAGTCAGGAAGTAATCCTTCAGAAGCATAAATGGGAGAAAGGAGAGATGGCAGCCTGCCAAGGGAAATGAATAATCAACTGAATGAATTGTTAACAAATTTTGCGCTACAGCAACAACACTATCAGCAGCAACTACAACTACATATACAATAGTTCCAGGATCATATGATCACAGCCATGGGACAATTAAGAGTTGGACATTCAAGGTCAAGAAGGTCCAATAGTCGGCACAACAGAAGTGAGGCGGGGCATGAAAACAGAGACAAAGAAACTTCTAACATTATGAGAACAACAAATACAAGGTCTGATCGACCTTTGCATCCCACCTTTTAACCCCAACAGATCGAAAGGGAACCAATACCAGAGATGGAGGAGGAAGAAACTCACATCACGGAAGATATTTTGGCCGCTCAAGATCAATACATGCAATTATCTGCTGTTACAAGGCAACTAATGAACCTAAATCAATTTATGAATCAGTGAAAAGATACGGCAAGGAATCGTCTTGAAAGGCAAGACAAGACACCTCAAGGTCTAGCCAAGCGAGGCAATCAACCTATGGAGTACAAAGATGCCTTGAATAAAATAACAATACCAACCTTCAATAGAACCGAAGGAATATCAACAAGGTCATGGGTTCACAAGTTGGATACTTTTTTAACACTCAAGCCCCTGGAAGAGGAAAAAGCGATACAGTTTGCTACCATGCACCTGGAAGGAGTAGCATACGATTGGTGGCATCATGGGCTAGTTGCCCAGGATCATGCCATGATTCACTCATGTGAGGAATTTGTTAAAAGACTGGTCACTCATTTCGATAGAAAAGATATAGAAATTTATTACAGGGAATTGGCCCAACAGAAACATGTTGGACTATTGGAAACTTATGTTAATGAATTTCAGAAGATTTCTGTAATTGTTCTGGATATGCCACAGAAAAGAGTCACAATGTGCTTTGTCGAAGGTTTAAGTGACAAATTAAAAGGTTTGGTTAAGGCTCATAGGCCTAGTTCACTAGATGATGCTATTGCGTTAGCCTATGACTTGGATGTTACACCCTCTACACAATCTCGGAAGAAAGATTTCAGCCCTTGGAAATCTGATAAAAAAGGGCCAAATCAGCAAAGAAACACAAGTTTCAACCAACCAAGATTTGCACCTTCAAAAGTTGATCAAGAAACATGAAACGAACTTAGAAGGAAGAAATTGTGCTTCTCCTGTAAAGAACCATGGGAACCAGGAAATCGCTGCCTTGGAAACGGAAAACTACACTTGATTGAAGTACATTCAGAAGAGGAGGATCAGAATGAGCTAGAGGACAGCTTTGAGGAAGATGACACTCAGGATAATCAGCCTCAACATATAGAACTAGAGGATACTACTGTTAGAGAGAACCCTCACATTGCCACTCTATTTGGAATTCCTCGAGGTAGACCTTTCCGTTTGAAAAGAGTTCTAAAGGGGCAACGAATGGTATGTTTAGTGGACAATGGTGCTACACATAATTTCATTGATGAGGGTCTAGTTAGCAGATGTGGACTCCAGTCAGAAGAGTTTCCTAGATTTAATGTCATTGTTGCAAATGGTTTTCCCTTGAATTGTAACCGAGTTATACCACAATTGAAAAGTCAAATGGGAGATTACACATTGACAGGTGATTTCTGTTCTTGGTCTTAGCAATCTTGATGTCGTTTTGGGACTTCAGTGGCTTGAGTCTTTAGAGAGGTATGTTCAGGACTTCAAACAAATGCAGTTGGAGTTTATGGTTGAGGGTAAGAAAACAATACTAAAAGCTATGGAAGATGGTGGCCCAAGGGTAGTTTCAGCTAGAAGAATGGAAGCCTTCTTCAGACATAATGATGTAGAATGGGCAGCCCATTGCTTTGTTTCCAATAAGTCTACGACAAACAATGAACCCTCTTACCATGTTGATATCCAATCAATGTTAGATAAACATGGTGTAGTGTTTGGGGATATTTCTCCTAGCCGCCCACCTGATAGAGGGTTTGAACATGTGATTGAGTTAGGAGAAGGTTCAAAACCAGTTATCACAACACCTTACAGACATCCTCATTGAAAAAATAATCAAAGAACTGCTGAAAATGGGACACATACGCCCCAGTTCTAGCCCTTTTGCTTCTTCTGTAGTGTTGGTCAAGAAGAAAGATGACACATTACAGATGTGTACTGATTACAGGGCATTGAATAAAATGACTATAAAGAATAGATATCCCATACCCAGGATAGATGAACTTCTGGATGAGCTACATGGTTCAATTTTATTTTCTAAGATTGACTTACGGTCTGGCTATCATCAGATAAGAGTGAGGGAAGAAGACATATAGAAAACAACATTCCATTGTCACTATGGACACTTTGAATTCCTTGTTATGCCCGTTAGAGTAACAAACACGCCAACAACTTTTGAATCTTGCATGAATCATATCTTTCGTGAACAATTGAGGAAGTTTGTCTTAGTATTCTTTGATGTTATACTAATCTACAGTAGAACTTGGGACGAACATTTGCAACACTTAGATATTGTTCTAAGTAGCATGGAGAAGCAATCTATGTTTGCAGAGGCCTCAAAGTGTGAATTCGGAATGTCAGAGATTCTTTACTTGGGACATGTGATTGGAGCTGAAGGGGTAAAAGTTCATCAGGAGAAAATATAGGCAATCATGGATTGGCCGCCCCCCAAGAACATATCTGATTTGAGAGGCTTCTTGGGTTTATGCTGTTACTACCAAAGGTTTGTGCGAGGTTTTTCCCAGTTAGCTTCTCCATTTACCAATCTTACTAAGAAAAGGGCGTTCCAGTGGTCTCCAGAGGCATAGGTTACATTTGATAGGCTCAAGGACGTCATGAGCACCTGTCCAGTATTAGCACTTCCTGATTTCACAAAGCCTTTTATTGTAGAGTGTGATGCTTCTGGACAGGGGATTGGAGCAGTATTAATGCAGGATAGGCACCTCATTGTATTCGAAAGTAGGAAGCTTAGAGATATGGAATAATTGTATTCCACTTATGACGAAGAGATGTTGGCTATTATGCATCCTTTAGCCAAGTTCAGACAATATTTGGTAGGTGCAAAATTTACTATCAAAATTGATCATAATAGCCTGAAGTACTTCCTGGAACAGAAGGATCTCAATCGTCAACAAAAGTGGGTAAGCAAAATCCAAGCATATGACTTTGATGTAGAATATATCAAAGGGAAAAGGAACGTGGTTGCTGATGCTCTTTCTAGGAGACCTACTCTTTGCTCACTTATAGAGATTTCAGCTGATTGGAAATCTCAATTGTTGTCTGAGTATGCTAAGAATTCCTATGCTTGTGAATTAGTGGATGGAAGAGTACAAGATGATAGATACTCTGTGATAGAGGATGTCATATATTACCAAAACAGAATCTACCCGGTGCCTGAGTCTAAGTTGAAGCACAAGATTATGAGGGCATTGCATGACACTCCTCTTGCTGGACATCCAGGTTTCTTCAAAACTTATAGGCTGGTAAGGGAGAGATTTTCCTGGAAGGGACTTAAGGATGATGTGCTGCAACATGTTTGTGAATGTTTGATATGCTAGCAAAACAAATCAGAACACACCTTTCCTGCAAGTCTTCTGCAACCACTACCCATTCTAGAACAGAAGTGGGAAGGTATATCAATGGATTTCATCACAGGACTTCCACAAGTGCAGAGAAAAGATTGTATATTTGTGGCGGTGGACAGATTGACTAAATATTCTCATTTCTTCGCCATTGCTACAGATTACTAAGCTTCACAGGTTGCTGATTTATTTTTTTGACAAGTGTTTAGATTGTGTCAGCCAGAAATTATGTTTCTGTCAGCCGACTTGGTTGTCGTCGGTAAATAGTTTGTAGCGGGTAATTGTATGTGGCCGACGGGTCCCTTCGGGAATCTTCCTGAGGCATCCCTCGGAGTAGTATATAAACACCGTCGGGATCTCATTGTAAATCATCTTATCATCTTGGCATAATGTAATATCTTTGGATATGCGAATAATATAAGAAGTCTGCTAGTATTATCTATTATCTGTGTGATTCATTTACCTGTACGGTAAACATTTGGCGCCGCTACCCGATGGACTTGGATCGACGCAACGGGCGGAATGAGGACTAATGCCGAATCAGCTAAATAAAAATAAGAAGAAGCTACAGGAGAAAGATGAAATACGCACTGCACATGAAATTTTAATTTCTGCGCAACAGGCCGAACGCAGACGGAGATTTCAGCAAATTGCCCACGGACACCGTAGCACAGAAGAATTGTTGGAGGAAACCCGACAGCGGCGGGAGTTGGTAGAAGAAGCGAGGGAAGAGTTTCTGAACCTGCATACGCCGAGAGAAGAGAATCCTGACGGAAGGGCATCGACTCGCACGGCTCGAAGTGCCGAAGGAGCACGAGCGTGGAGTGAAC
>MU224050.1:2803010-2823241 GCA_018584345.1 Thuja plicata | reverse complement strand
GTTGGGTGTGAGGCTGTCTTGGTGGATGCATAGAGAGCTCGGGAGGAGCTGATCATCCAGTTGAAGGCAGTACAACGACACTACTCGTCTATCTTGTTACAGTCAGCCAGTTAATGCATTTTGTTTTGTAATCTGTCTCAGATATGTTGTAATTGTATTCTGTAATTGTCGTCCGGAGACGACTGTTCTTTTGGGGGGGGATGATGTTAGCTAGAAATTATGTTTCTGTCAGCCGACTTGGTTGTCGTCGGTAAATAGTTTGTAGCGGGTAATTGTATGTGGCCGACGGGTCCCTTCGGGAATCTTCCTGAGGCATCCCTCGGAGTAGTATATAAACACCGTCGGGATCTCATTGTAAATCATCTTATCATCTTGGCATAATGTAATATCTTTGGATATGCGAATAATATAAGAAGTCTGCTAGTATTATCTATTATCTGTGTGATTCATTTACCTGTACGGTAAACAGATTGCACGGTCTTCCTAAGGCCATTGTTAGTGATAGGGACATCAGGTTTATTAACATGTTTTGGCAGGAATTGTTTCGACTGGCAGGGACAGAGCTAACACCCAGTACTAGCTACCATCCCCAGACAGACGGGCAGATTGAAATTGTGAACAAATGGGTTGAAGGCTACCTCAGAAACTGTGTCAGGGCAGCAACGTGCTCGGGTCAAATGGCTGTATTTAGGTGAGTTTTGTTACAATACTACCTATCATATGACTATTGGGATGTCTCCGTTTAAGGCATTGTACGAACATGAAGCTTTGTCCTTTATAGACTTAGCTTTTGATGATAGCAAGGTTCCCTGTGCAAGAGAAACCACGCAAGGTTACCGAGATATTCTCAAAGCATTAAAAGACAATATCCTACAGGCACAAAAACAACAAAAAATGTATGCAGACAGGCATAGAATTTAGAGGACCTTTCAGGTGGGAGACTTGGTTTTCCTACGCTTGCATCCTTACAAGCAATCTTCTTTGAAAAACAGTGGAGCAGAAAAGTTGAAACCGAGGTTTTATGGACCTTACAAGGTGCTTAGGAAGGTTGGAGAAGTTGCATATGAACTTGAACTTCCAACAGGAAGTAGGATTCATAATATTTTCCATGTCTCTTGCTTAAAAAAGGCTTTGGGACAACAAACAGTTGCTTCTCCTGAATTGCCACCATTGGATGAAGAAGGAAAGCTGATTCTAGAACTTGAAGGTATTGTAGATTGGAGGGAAAAGTAGCTAAGGAATAAGATTGTCCAAGAGTATTTGATAAAGTGGAAGGGATTGCCTATTGATGATGCTTCATGGGAGGGCGACAAGATGCTCCAGCATCCTAATTTACGATTGCTAGTGGACCAGCAATCTCGGGAAGGGAGGACTATAGTGTCCCCCTTAAACTAGTACATAAAATTGCTAGAATCACTTTACTAAGTCTGTTCTAGTTGTGTGTCTCCCAAACTTAGTCAATTTTATGAAATAAAAGGAGACGAGTGGGTGGGGTCGGATTCGCTTAAGTCCCTATTTTACAGTCCTGACTATGGGGCCTAAATGGCATTTGACTTGTCTTTTAAGTTATCTCAGCCAGCTCAGTAGTTTTTTGTGTGATATGGCGTGTGGAGATAAATTGGTAATTGCCATCGATTGGCTTTCATTGTTGGAAGAAAGCAAAAAGATGCTTTCTTAATTTGCTAAGTCCTTTAATTGGGAATCACATGAGGGGAAGGATTCATTCTATACTTTTGATTATCTTGTTATTTCTCTCTACAACTTGGTTGAGGACGAAACCCCTGGAGCTTTTGCATTGGACGCAAACCCAGATCAGAATACTTGTACTCAGCTTACATGGTCATGGTATATCATTTCATATTTAGAAGGGAGAAAACACCACCAGCTGTATATAACAACAATACTTCCACGCTCATATGTCAGGATTCAAGCAAGGTTGAAGCGGCAAAGTAGTCATCTATCATCAGCTAAATACAATGACTCAGTCTAGAAGCGTAGCTGCAATCTGTGACAGGAAAAAGAAGCCGAGAACTGAAGATTACCAGCGATAAAACTACCCTGAATGTCTGGTTATAAGGCCACCATAGCTTTGTAATAAGGTCGGGTATGTATACCAATAATTGCCGCATATCTCTCCTGTGTAGGGTTGCATGTAGAGAAGCTGTGTATCTCAGTAATAAGTTTTCTAGGAATAACGATTTTCTTTCAAGTTTCTATCTGTTTGATTGTTATATGAAATTTGGTGAATACAAGCACGGTAAATTAGTAAATTTATTTAATCCTTAGAAGAGTGGATATTTCAGTGCTTTCCGTTTGATGTGATCTCTCATTAAAACTAAGAACCCAAAGGTGATTATAAATAAATTTTTGTTATGTTTCTTTCACAACCAGTCTCATCTAATCAATTTTGCCTATGTCCTCCAAAAAAGGTCAAGGGAGTGTGCTTCAAAAGGGGTCCAAAAGAGTGACGAATGCCTCCCTTGGAGCAATCTTCCAACCGCCATACATTGTTGCATTGTCTATTATAATTTGCACTCCATTCTCTCTGTCCTCTAAGACAGCATCTTTTAACATTAGACTGAAAGTTTCTGCATTTTCTTACTTTGTTAGGGGCTAATATTGACCTCAAAATAATTACCCCACCACTTAAGCAGTCAAAAAGTTGATAAGAGTGCTGTTCTTTTCATTCGTCCACCCATCTAAAAGAATAGTGCAACTATATATTTGCCATTTCTTTTTTTGTTCTTCCATGACTAGCTTTGCTTGTTCAATTGCATCTTAAGAGCAACTTTCCACTTAAGTCTTTTTGAGAGGGTGCCTTGCAGCCTTTACTTGCAACTGTGAATGCAATTGTCAAGTTCTAACACTATGGTGTGTTTGCCACATTGACGGGAAGGTTGTTGAAATATGAAAAATTGCCGCATGCCTTTTCTGCTTCTTGGAGCATCTCCTTGTTCCATCCTCTAGCTTCCAATGATTGTTCTGCTCTAAGTATGTTTTTGCATACAAAAAAGCTATATGATGTCCATGTAGGCGCTCTACTCGAAGTAGATGTGGTGGATCTTGATGTGCTTCATATGTGTGGAGCACAAACGGAGCCCAATATGCCTTCGAATGACACATCATAATATGTTTTTGCTTGAGGACCACAAGCACTAACTATTGATGGTTCTGCTCTAGGTATGTTTTTGCATACAAAAAAGCTATATGATGTCCATGTAGGCGCTCTACTTGAAGTAGATGTGGTGGATCTTGATGCGCTTCATATGTGTGGAGCAGAAATGGAGCCCAATATGCCTTCGGATGACACATCATAATATGTTTTTGCTTGAGGACCACAAGCACTAACTATTGATGTTGGTATGGTTGCTCGTCTTCTCCCGTCGAAATTTATTTCTCTTCCATCAATGCAAGGTGTGCATTCACCTCTCATTTGATCTCTTCTATTGTCTTGTTATAGGGCTTGGCATCATGATGAGTAATGCTGCAAGATGGTATTTTAGGCAATTGAATCATTGATGCCTCCATGATATAGGTTTTGGCATCTAATGCAAATGACTGTCCTAGGTTGGTTTCGGCATGGCATATTTTCCAAGCTAGCTCTTTGTCTTGAGGGTGATGAGTTCTAGTAGTTGGAATCAATATGGATGAGCTTCAGTTTGATGCAGAGTGGGAGCTTGATCCAGAGGCCAAGGGTTTGTTTATTTGCCATTGTATCTAACCCACAAGTACAAAGTACAACATATTTAATTTAAATAGAAAAATAATCAGCATAAGTTCAACATAAATTATTAATTTATTACAAATCAACATAATTTTAGTATAGACGAGTGATTTATTCCCCAAAAAAGTATAAATCAGCAAAATAATTTGTTTATAGAAAAAGAAACAGTGATTTCATTCAAAAATATAGATATAAAATTTAAATGAACAAATAAATGCTCATAAATCCAATTTTTTGGAAGTAAAGTTCTAAATTCTACTAAATATAGTCAAATTTTGAATTGTTTACTATCTGTACCCTCAATTTTGACAGCTAAATGAATTTAAATGCTTGAGATTTTTTTTTAGCCCGCTCTTAAAAATTTGAAATTCTTCAAATTTGCTCGTCAAACTTGCCTAAAAATCCTTGCAGTTAGCTCAAATGTACACAAAAATGCTGTGTGAGGAAGTGAAAGGAGTGTGCTGGCTTTTATAAATAAAAAAAATGTGGATGTTGAGTTTTTTTATGCATCCTAGGTGTGGCTCACATCCGACAAGTTGATTTCATCAACTTGCTGAGTTTGTTTGAACAAGCTCGCCAAAAAGTCAGTGAGTAATCACCAAAAAATCGCCATAAAAACTTGGCGAGTTACTCACCATGCCAAATGTTTTGCAAGTAGTCACCGAGTTTGGCACCTTCATGGCACACACTTCGTAATTTTTAAAAAAGACAAAAAAATGTTTATTTTCACTCCAATTTGCACAAGAATACTCAAATGCCAGAAAACCATGTTTTTTCAATGTTTAGTCATGTTCTTGGTGCATTTGTGCTGCGCATGGTTGCTTATTATGTGTTTGACGAGTTTTTTGCTTGAACTTGTGCAAGTGTTTTTTCCATGGACATGCTAAGTACTCGATTAAGCTTGGGTAGCAAACTTGCTGATTTTGCAAAAGTACTCGGCAAGTTTACTCTAAAAAACTTGGGGCTTCAAAACACTTGCAATTACTGGGCAGTCATTAAAATGTGGTTATTCTAAGGGAAGAATTGTTTGCCTTAATTAGATATGTTACACAAATATTTTAATTTAGAATCCCGTGCATAAGAACGGGTGCTATCAAAAGCTGGAAAAAACTCTTAAGAGTGAGTGGGTAGAAATTCTATTCACGTGTATAACAAATCCTATGGGAGTGGATATAACAAAGAAACTGGAAGTTCCGGTACATACCAAGTTGAACTTTTGTTCTTTTACCTCGAAGCATTACAGACAAGCCAAAGATTCATTCAAATAAAAGCAATTAAGATGTAATCCTCTCATTGTTCTACAAATCAAATGTTTTTTTGATCCAATGACAAAAGAAGTCCGCTGAATATGAATGATATTCTTTGTTTGCAAGTTTTATTAGAAACATTGCTTAAGAAGACGTTCTTTTTGTGCTTCTATGTTCATTGTGAGTCTAAGAAAATGTCTTATCCACATCTACAGGAAGAAGTGCTAGAAAGGGCTAAAATGGCGAGGGAAAAAGCTGCCCGTGAAGCCCTTGGAAAAGAGAGAGAGAAAGATTCATCTTCTTCATCCCAAATTTCTTCAACTGCGGTGTCAACAGATTCAAGTTCCGCATCTAAATCTTCTTCTTTACCAGTAGTTCCAAACTCCACTTCCAGTAACTCTGAGCAGTCGAAAACAGATTCTAGTTGAAATTAAATCATATATGTGATTAATAGAATGTGCTCGAAGCATGAGATCTAGAGGCTTTCTAAAGAAATCTGTGTAAGCAATGAATTTTCATATATTGTTATAACTCACAATTATGCTTCTTGAGAATATAAACATGAGCATGCTATGACGAAGATAAATGGGCAGCTCTGCTGCTCTCCAAGTTGAGGTTACATTTGTATGAAAACAAAATAAAAAAGTGGTGAAAACTGCATGTTAAATAGAACAAACCATGTGAGGGCAACAGTTAATTAAATTAAATATGAAAGGTACAGGGGCTTGTAGTTTACCGTACCTAAAGTTAAGTAAGCTCGTTTCTTTTGGTCAAGAGATAGAGAGATTAAACTTTAAGGTAGTATATAATGCTTGAACTCCAGGGGAGCTAGTGGAATGAGCCTTTGGTACTTAATGAATGCAAGCCGTATCATATTTTGTTGGGGAATGGTGAAAAGCCCTTATAATATAACACAGGAAATGGGCAGTTAAGCTACTCATATTACAATTGTTGTCGTTATTGATTAATATGCTAGTAAGACAGAATAATATGAATATGACTTTGGAGGTAATCTCAATGAATAAGCTGATTGGGGTCTTAAATACTATGATATAATTGGTGGGTCTTAAAAACAACGAGGCTTCCAAACAAAATGTATCAAGTTAGACTGAATATTAGCACACCTTGATGAAATTGATATTGAAGGACCTTTGCTATGTGATACACATATGGTGCACAAGAACATTCACGAAAGAGACAACCAAATTCATTATTTCATAAATCAACTTATTCAATACATACTTAACATTGTGACAATGTTATTAGAGGAGAGGCAACATGCTTCATGATCTCATAGATCAAGAGAATATTTCTTATTGTACCCTTTAAGTTGAAGTGTTTTTAGGAAGGGCCACAAAAAGAACTATATCCATAGGTGTATTTTTAATGTAAGAGTGCATCAAGGGTATTTTTAATAGTCTTTATCTTCTATAAGAAGCACACAAAGGGTGCTTTTTAAAAGGCCAAGGAATATGAAAGCAACACACCGGATGAGGAAACACAAACATTTAGTTGAGGTACACTCATGTCCTAAAGAAGGTACTTAGGTGAACAAAGCAAAGCTTGTGAGTGTCTAGTTCAAGCTATAAACATTATTGAACACCATTTTGTAACCATGGTCTTAGTCTTATTTGTGACCATGGTTACCATCCAATTGAGATATTCTTGATGGCTTAAAATGATCTACCAACAAGAAATGTAAAAGTGCTTTCCAAATTTAGGCAGTAATTACCTACTTGAATCACATTATATTGATATTAATAAAGACGTAAAACCTCACTTCAACCCACCAATATAAATGAGCAGCAATCTTAAATAGTAATACTCATAAAAAATAATTTATGGGTAAATAATGAATTAATAGAGCTAATATCTTTAGAGAGCATGGAGACTTCTTTCCTATATGAAGTGGTGTAGCTATAATGTCTGTAATGTCCCCTTTTTGGAACATTAGAAATCAATTAAATAATTAAGTTTTAAGTTGTCAAATTATATCAAATTTAATGACAACTTAATTTAATTATTCAATAAAGTATTAAAACGATTTTAATGAAGGTTAGTGAATAATCAATAAAGTCATTTTATCATTATTTTCCTAATTTCAAATTTAAAGAGGGGGATGATAAAGGGACAAAGAAAAGGAATACCAAGAGATATGCAAAGGGAAAATGAAGAGTCACATGGATGTGCTATTACACAACATTGAGAAAGTCATTCTTAGCATGTTTGGTTTGTTATTTTCTTTTGGAGATTTTGGGAGCTTCTAGCTTTCAGTGTTGAAATCTGAGGATGAAAACTTTCAGTATTTTTTTGGTGGATTGGATGGAAATCCAATCCATTTCTTTGGTGGATTCACAATAATGTTCACAATTGATCAAATTTGTGAAGACTTCATATGAAGAGAAAGTAGCAGTAATAGAGGTATTTCATATCTATTTGGAAAATGAGGTTGTAATGATTTTTCTATTGTGATGACAATATTCATTTCTATTTCAGTATGATATTATATGATTTTCAAAATAATCTGCTGGATGAATAGAAATCAGCTTGCATGCAAACTGTTTGTTTAAATTTCTGTGGTGCATTTGATAAAATCTGGAGTAAATATCCATAAGAAATATTTTAGTGGGTGAGGTTTTTATTGGTGACAGAGACAAGAATTTCGAAGATTAATTTTGAATTTTTACTGGATGACTTTTTCTAAGTGGGTGCCTGAACTCATTAATTTAATAATTTCCCATATGTTTAAAGAGATTGATTATATATCATTGTCGTGGGTGAAATATTATATCTCACAACGACTTACATTTGCAACATCTGTTTATTATATTCTGGGCGTGGTTTATATATATTGGCGGGCCTTGAGTCTGTGGCTTAAACACTTAAGTTCGATGACTTACATATTTGCTTGTGCTGGCGAATACATGTTTATGAAATGGTTTACATTGGGGGTTAACGCTGAGCATTAGCGACACCAATACTTAAATATATTAGGGGGCACATAAAAGATATTTCATTGGGCATATCTGCGGTGGGCTCGTGCTCATATTATTGATATTCCTGCATTAATCGCACCTACTCTTCTAATGTTTGGCAATGGATGGCTTCTAATATTTTTTAGCGAAACTTTGATGGGAGAAATAATTACACAAGGAGCCGACTCTTCGAAAAGAATAATATTCATGTAGTATCACAAAACTTTCAGGATTAGGGCTGCATATTTTTCTAGTTTAGAGCAAATTGGAAGAGTTGCTTATACACCTACAAGTATCCAGGAATACTACAGAAGACTTGTTTTGCAAGCCATTATTATCTGTGCGGGTTCATTGACAGTTCGCTATGCGTTGGTTAGACCGTGTCTATTCATTGCTATGGGTTTTTGCATTTTTGTGCATTGTAAGGTGTGAATTATATTTACAGAGAATATTGAGACTCTTTAACAACCCAAGTCATTACAAATGTATAGTAAATTTCCGTATCTGTAGAGTTGGACGCATTCTCGTGAATTAATTGGTCATAATTCTTGGAGCACACGTGATCTCAGTTTGTGGCAATTTGTATCTAGGTCAAAAGATTAGAACTTTCCTCTTTAATTTCTAAGATAATATTCTTAACAAGGGAAAACATCCTTAACCATGTTCATGTATGTTAGTTTTCTTCACATATTTGATGTATTGCCTTGCAAATTAGTAACTAAGTTTGAAGGACCAACTAATTAATAGTCTCTCTAGTGAATGTATTATAATTCTTTGACAAAATACCTAAGAAAGAAAACTGAAAATTTTATCTTTATCTGTCAGTCACCATGTTTGAGGGAATATCTGAACATCTGGAATTTCTCTAGTCTATACTCACCAATACAATTCTGAGCACTCTATCCTTCTTATACTGTTGGAATTGTAGTTGTTGAGGCGTTGACATTCATATTTTGTCATTAATGTCAACATATGTTTCAGTTGGATGCATTAGAAGTTTCAGAAAGACTGGTTATCACAAGTATAGGTGAGATTAACAGATGTGTACAGACAGTGTACGACATATGAAAGTATGCGAGCATGGATCTGTGTAGAGGAATGAGTGTATACCTTATGTCTAAGGTCGTTGGATCTTATGTTGGTATTTGCATAAGTTATAGTTGTTTTGGTAAAGATTGGTTACAAAGCAGTGACAAAGGATTATGACAGAGATGGTCTTTGAGTTTTTGGGATAACTTGGATGCGAGCATGAGTTATGATATGCAAGCTTAAGACATGATAAAAGATACATGAGAGAACATTCTTTGTGATTCTTGGGTCGCTAGATTACTGATGACGTCAGCTGAGGCGTGTGGACTAACGAAGACCTATTTGGGGCCGACTACAAAGATGTAACATGCTTAATCATTGAGGAGCGTGATTTATGGATCTTGGCATGTAAGTGATGATTTATATTTGTTAATTACTTGTGTGAGGTACCATGTGTATCTTAGCAAGGCTCTATGTAATAATTTGTGCATTGGGAAAGTCTTAACAGACTGACCTAATTGCTTATTGTAATTTGTATAAAGGAAATAAGTGCCTTGATATGTAAAAGCATGACATGGATGGATTGGATGCTGCAAGCATGTGGATGAGAGTTATGCTGGATGTAGAGCAGTGATTATGTTTGTAATGCACTTCATTGAAATTGTATAAGCAAAGCAAGTTGCTATCATTATAAGCTCATCATTTCATTCAACATGCAAGTTGCTATCACTATCCAAAGAGAAGTATAAAAGTGATAGCTCATCATTTCATTCAACTCCTAACAGGGTTGAGAAGACTCCTAACAGGGTCTGTCCTTTGAACATGGACTTATACTGGATGTAATAATCAATTCCTAACAAGGCTAGATCTCCTAACAGGGATACAATATTTCTAGTGTATTATTTTGTGGGTTCCATCCCCACCGTAGTTTTTCCCTTTACAGGGTTTCCTCGACAACAAATTACTTGTATTATGGTGTTGTTCTTGAAGTGTTCAGATTTGCATTAAGTATGTGGCTTAAAGTTTAAAGTTTAATCATTTGGCATACAACTGATTCACCCCCCTCTCAATTGTATTATTCATAACAATTGGTATTAGAGTTTGTGGTCTTCTGAGAGAGCTTAACCGCTTGAGGTGATTCTGAGATGGCTTACTATAGGAAGGAGAGTCCAAAATTTGATGCTAAAAACTTTGATAGTTGGAAGAACAAGATGGGAACTCATCTAATCTACTTGGGGATTGATTACTGGATGATCACAAAGAAGGATGAATTGATCAAGATAGAAGATGAATTAGGAAATGCTACCAAGGAAGAAAAGAAATTATTTTCTCGGAATATGGTTGTAAGGGAAACACTAATAAGTGCACTCTTTGAGGCAAAGTTACAAAGGTTAAAGATCTTGATTCATCTCACGAGATTTGGACAAGGCTAGATGCTCTATATGAAGGAGATCAATACACTAAGCAAGCAAAACTATCGAGGAAGAAAATAAATTATTTTCTCAGAATATAGTTGTAAGGGAAACACTAATAAGTGCACTCTCTGAGGCAGAGTTACAAAGGTTAAAGATCTTGAATCATCTCACAAGATTTGGACAAGGCTAGAGGCTCTATATGAAGGAGATCAATACACTAAGCAAGCAAAACTACAGAATTGGAAGGCTAAAATGGAGAATCTAAGAATGTGAGATGAGAATGTTAGAGCATATGTACAAAGGGTTACAAAGGCCGTGACTAGAATCCGAAACTCAAGAGGCACATATACTGAAGATGAAGCGATCACAAAGATTCTTAGATCTTTGACACCTGCCTATAAGACCAAAGTGCAAGTGATAGAGGAGATCATACCATTGAAAAAATATTTGAACAGAGAAGTCTTGATTGCTAAGCTGAGCACCTTTGAGACCGCAGAGTAACATGATACATTACCCAAAGGAGAGTATGCATTCAAGGCTATTGTTCATAACGATAAAAGGACCTTATCAAGCATTGTGAACTCTAATAATAGACATGAAGAGCTTGGAGAATATGCTGATGATTGGGCACAACTTGAAGAAGAAGAAATGAAAGTGGACGAACTTGTGGCTCTAATAGCAAAAATGGAAAGGAAAGGTAAGGGTAAGTTTGAAGGAAAATTACCCACGAAATATTTTTCTTGTTATAAGATTGGTACGTCATTTTGCATCTAGATGTCCTACAAGGGTTCCTAAGCATAAGCCTAAGTTTTACAAGTCTAATTACTCCAAGGATGAGGAATGCTACTATGCTAGTAAAGGTGTGTCTGATGATGATTCTGTGAATGATGGAAATGAAATTGGTTTTATTTTCTATTAAAGATGATGAACTTATTCATGAAGAAAAAGTTCTAGTCTCGCATGTTTAGAATATATAAGAATGGATCATTGATATTGGTTGTTTACATCATATGACTTGTGATAAAGATAAATTTGTTCAACTGAATAGATATGATGGTAGCGTACTCAGATTTGGTGATAACACTCCTAAGCTGATCATTGGAGCTGGTTATATCTCTCTTGATGGTAAAACTAATACTGATGATGTCTTACTTGTTTTTGGACTTAAGCACAACTTGTTGAGTGTTGGACAACTTGTGGACAAGGGTTATCATTTGTAGTTCATGGATGGAAAATATAATATTAGAGGTCAATCCAGAAACTTGATCGCATCAGGTACGAAGTCAAGAGGTAATGTGTTTGAGTTGAATACCACAAATGCAACTTGTTTTGTTGCGAAGGTAGATGACAGTTGGTTATGGCATAGAAGGTTTTGTCACATAATTTTTGATAATATTGTAAGGGCCAGTAACATTAATGCAGTCAGAGATTTGCCAAAAATTGTGAAGCATACTAACACTATGTGCAGAGAGTGTGTGATGGGAAAACAAACTAAGAACAACTTTCAGAGAAAATCCTTTTCAACAAGAGGGAAGTTGGATCTGGTACATACAGATCTTTATGGTCCTACAAGGATTAGATCCTACTATGGTGAAAGGTAACTTTATACTTTTTGTTGATGACTATTCTAGGATGATGTGGGTTGCATTTCTCAAAGAAAAATTTGAAGCATTTAAGTTCAAGATTTTCAAAGAAAAAGTTGAGAAAGAACCAGGTCTTAAGATAAAGTGTTTGAGGTCAGACATAGGTAGAGAGTTTACATCAGATTTGTTCAATGCTTACTACGAAAAACATGGGATATACAGGCAGACTTCTACTCCTAGGACACCTCAACAGAATGAGATTGCAGAAAAAATAAATAGAACTATACTAGATGCGACCATGACTATGTTGCTTGAAGGTAATGTATCTCATATGCATTGGAGAGAAGCAATCAATACTGTTGTCTACACTTTGAACACAATTCAGATTAAAGAAGACACCCTATGAACTTTGGTTTGGTTATTGGTCCTACTGTAAAATACTTCATAATATTTGGTAGTAAGTGTTATATCAAAAGAGATGATGAAATTGGAAAGTTTGATGCTAGAAGTGATGAAAGAATTTTCCTTGGCTATTCTACTAGGAGTTAGGCTTATAAATGTTTCAATTTGAGATTGAGAAAAATAGTTGAAAGTGCTAATGTGAAAATTGATGAGAGGTTTCAGATTGAGATCCCAAAGAATGAGAAGAATACTAAAAATGAAGACATAACAAATTCTTGAGATTCAGACATGCTTGAATGAGCCTATAGAAGCACCAAAGACACCAAGGTATGTTAAGATGAACCATCCTGAGAATCAGATGATTCACGATGTTAATAAGGGCATGATGACAAGGTCTAAAGCTAGAAATGAGCTTCGTTTGATTTTGCAAGTAGAACCTAGGACTACTGACGAGGCATATAAAGATGAATATTGGATTAAGGCAATGCATGAAGAATTAGATCAGATAGAGAAAAATAACACTTGGGAATTGGTTCCTAGGCCTAAGGACAAGAATGTAACTGGAACTAAATGGGTTTTCAGAAACAAAATGAATGAAGATGACACGGTTGTAAGAAATAAGGTTAGACTGGTCAGCAAGGGCTATTCACAATAGGAAGATATAGACTTTGAAGAAATATTTGCACTTGTTGCGAGGCAGTGAGATTGTTCCTTGCTTTTGCAACACATACAAACTTTAAGGTATATGAGATGGATGTGAAGTCTGCATTTCCGAATGACGATCTACAGGGAATAGGTCTACATTGAGCAACCTGATGGTTTTCCTTTGACAGATGAAGACATGGTTTGTAGATTGAAGAAGACATTGTATGGTCTAAAACACGCTCATAGAGCTTGGTATGCTCGGTTAGACATGTATCTATTACCTCCTAGTTTCAGAAAAGTTAATGTAGATAGTAATCTATATTTGAGAACTTGTGAAGATGAAATCTTGATTGTTGAAGTCTTTGTGAATGATATAATCTTTGGAGGCAATGATGAAATGAGTAACAAATTCTCTAAGGAAATGAAAAGTGAATTTGAAATGTCTATGATTGCTGAAATGAAGTTCTTCCTTGGTCTGCAAATTACTCAAAGTAAACATGATATTTTATTTCTCAAACCAAGTATCTTAATGAGTTGCTAAAGAAGTTTGGAATGAAAGATTGTAAACCTGTTGGAACACCCATGGTTACCAGATGCAAGCTTACTACTACTGATGAATCTCAAAGTGTTTTTCAGACAAAATACAGATCCATGATTGGAGGTTTGCATTATTTAACTCACACTAGACCAGACATAGCTAGTGCAGTGGGAATTGTTGCGAGGTTCCAAGCTAATTTGAAGGAGATTCACCTTGCTATAGTAAAATGATATTCAGATATTTGAAAGGGACACTGAATATGGTTTATGGTATGAAAAGTCTGATGATTTTACATTGCATGCTTATACTGGTGATGAATGGGCAAGAAGTGTCGATGACATAAAAAGTACTAGTGGTGGAGCATTTTTCTTGGGAAAAAGGTTGGTTTCATGGTTAAGTAAGAAGCAGGTTTGTATAGCTCAATCTACTGCCGAATCAGAATATGTAGCTGCTGCTATAAATTGCACACAAATTGTTTAGATGAAACATATGCTAAAAGACATTGGGATAAGCTTTGAAGAGCCAGTGGTCATACATTGTGATAATACAAGCACAATGAACATGTTAAAGAATCCTGTTATGCTTTCAAAGACTAAGCATATTTCAATCAAGTATCACTTTTTGAGAGACAAGGTTGCAGAAAAGGAAGTCAAATTGGAGTACATCAGTACAAAGGAGAAAATAACAGATATATTCACTAAACCTTTGTCAAAAGATGCCTTTGAGTATCTTAGAGGTATGCTTGGGGTGAGAACCCCTCCTTGTGAAAACTTAATGTTGGAATGCATAAGTCTAGAAGTTATTAGAGCTATATTATTCTGTAGACTTGATGCTTGGATCTTCTCCTTAGGGGGAGCGATCACAAGAACACAACAAAACATATTTGGGTGATCAAACACCTGGTTTGTTGCAGGCATGAAGATTTAAAAAAGCTACACCTTGCAGAGGTGGGATGTGCAAAGAAGGAAAATATCTATGGCACCCTTTTCCATTGATGTCAAAGAGGGAGAGCTATAATTGAAAATCCCTACTATTTTAGGGGGAGCTGTGAAGAGGATATTGAGAATATTGTATTAAGAAAGCTAGTTTTGGGTTGATGGATTTTCTCATATGTTGCCATAAATGCCAAAGGGGGAGATTGTTGGAATTGTTGTTGTTGAGGTGTTGACATTCATATTTTTTTCATTGATGTCAACATATGTTTCAGTTTGATGCATTAGAAGTTTCAGAAAGACTGGTTATCACAGGTATAGGCAAGATTGACAGATGTGTATGAACAATGTACGACATGAAAGTATGCGAGCATGAATCTGTGTAGAGGAATGAGTGTATACCTTATGTCTAAGGTCGCTGGATCTTATGTTGGTATTTGCATAAGTTATAGTTGTTTTGGTAAAGACTGATTATAGAGTAGTGATAGAGGATTATGACAGAGATGGTATCTGAGTTTTTGGGATAACTTGGATGCGAGCATGAGTTATGATATGTGAGCTTAAGGAATGATAAAAGATACACGAGAGAACCTACTTTGTGATTCTTGGGTCGCTGGATTACTGATGACGTCAGTCGAGGTGTGTGGACCAGCGAAGACCTATTTGGGGCCGACTACAAATATGTAACGTGCTTAATGATTGGTGAGTGTGATTTATGGATCTTGGCATGTAACTGATGATTTATATTTGTTAATTACTTGTGTAAGGTTCTGTGTGTATCTTACCAAGGGTTTATGGAATTATTTGTGCATTGGGAAAGTCTTAACAGACCAACCTAATTTCTTATTGTAATTTGTATAAAGGAAAGAAGTGCCTTGATGTGTAAAAGCATGACATGGATGAATTGGATGCTGCAAGCATCTGTATGCGAGGTCTACTGGATGTAGAGTAGTGATTATGTTTGTAATGCACTTCATTGGAACTTGTTAGGAATAACAATCCACCAACACAACTGAGAGGGGGGTGAATCAGTTGTGAGACAAATTATTAAACATTAAACTTTATAAACCAAAACTTCACATCAAATGATAACACAGTAAATGCCAACACAATAACACAATCCTTTGTTGTCGAGGAAACCCTGTTAAAGGTAAAACCCCAGTGGGAATTAGCACCCACAAATGATGTACTGAGAGTATAGTATCCCTGTTAAAAGATTTAGCCCTGTTAGGAGCTTATTACATCATTACAGTACACAGTCCCTGTTAAAGGACATACCCTGTTAGGAGTCGAGAGTAATAGTGGGCTCACTGCCTAGGTACACTGCCTAAAGAAAGTTAAAGCAACCCTCAAGGATTTACAATCAGAACAAGTGTATATAGAAAATATACAGATAGTAGCTGTCTTTGCTTGGTCGGTTCCAATGAAGTACAATGAACATATCCTCTTCTCTACATCTTGCAGTCAATCAAGCTTCACAGCTTCTACACTTCTCTATCTCTGTCAATCACCTTCTTTTCATATACACACATCTTTTCAAAAGAAAAGATCTCTCATATATACCCTATTACAATAATTGATTAGGTTGGCCAATTAAGCTTTCCTAATACACAAATAAATATTTAACCCTTTGCTACGATACACATAGTACCTATAAATATACATCAATTATAATACATCGGATGTAATCCAAGATCTGTAATCCATGCTCGCAATCCGTAATACACGCTACATCTATGAGGTCGGCCCCAAATAGGTCTCCTTCAGAATACACGCCACAATTGATGTCAACAATAATCATACGACTTGCGACCCACCAAAAACATTCCTGAACATTTCTTCGGTCATCCCTTAAGCTCGCATAACCTGAATCATCACCGCCTGTAAGATATAATCAAAACACAAAGACTTGCTTTGTCAATCATCACTATCATAGTCTAGAAACCAGTATTCACCAAAACATCTATAACTCATCCAATATGCAATATTAAGCCAAGCGACCTTAGAAATAAGATCATCATACATCCTTCTACATATCCCTATCTTCACACGTTTTGATTCATCCGTACAGTATCCGTACACTTCTGTTAGTCATCATAACTAGTTTGTAATTCCTTCACAGAAACATATGTTGACATCAGTGACAAAACATGAATGCCAACAACATCAATACTAGCCAATTCCAACATCATCCAACAATCTCCCCCTTTGGCATTGATGACAACATATGGGAAAATCCATCAACACCAAAAGTGCTATCTCTCAATACAATCTTCTCAATATCCTCAACACAATTCTCCCTAAAACAGTAGGGATTTTCACATAGAATCTCTCCCCCTTCGACAACAATGGAAAAGGGTGCTATAACTCTTCATCAAACTTCTGCAAGGTGTACCTTTTTCAAATCTTCATGTCTTACAACCAGCTGCGAAAATTACCCAAATATGTTATGTAGTGTTTCTGCGATCACTCCACCTGAGGAGTAGATCCATACATCAAGTCCAGAAAATGATATAGCTCTGAAAGCCATTGGAGTGATGCATTCCTGTATCAATTAATTACCACAAGGAGGGACTCTCACGCCAAGCATGCTTCTAAGATACTCAAAAGCATCTTTTGGCAAATGTTTTGTAAATATATCTGCTATTTGTTCCTTCGTGCTAACATATTCCAATCTGATCTCCTTCTCTGCTACCTTGTCTCTCAAGAAATGATACTTAATAGAAATATGTTTAGTCTTTGAATGCATTACAAAATTCTTCAACATACTCACTGTGCTAGTGTTATCACAATGGATAACCACTAGCTCTTCAAAAATTATTCCAATGTCCTTCAACATTTGTTTCATCCAAACAACTTGTGTACAATTTATATCAGCAACAACATACTCAGATTCATTAGTAGACTGGGCTATACAATCTTGCTTCTTACTTAACCATGAATATAGCCTTTTTCCAAGGAAAAGTGCTCCTCTACTTGTACTCTTTCTATCATCCACACTACCTTCCCAATCAACATTAGTATAAGCGTGTAAAATAAAGTCATTAGATTTTTCATAACACAATCCATACTCTATTGTTCATTCCTCATCCATTTTGTTTTTGAAAACCCATTTAGTTTTTATCACATTCTTGTTTTTAGGCCTTAGAACCAATTCCCAAGTGTTGTTTTTCTTTATCTGTTCTAATTCTTCCTACATAGATTTAGTCCAAGATTCATCTCTACATGCTTCGTCAGTAGTTTTTGGTTCAACTTGAGAAATCAAACAAATTTCATCTCTTACTTTTGATCTAGTCATCATTCCTCTATTTGCATCACCAATGATTTGATTTTCAGGATGGTTCTTCTTAACATACCTCAGAGTCTTAGGAGTTTCAGTAGGTTCATTTGATTCATCTTAGATCTCATTATCAATCTCCAAAGGTTCTTCAGGATTTTCAGGATTGGGCTGGAAATCTTGATGACCGGAAGAGCACAACTGGAGGAGCATTCTTTATGGGTGACAGACTTGTCACATGGATTCGCAAGAAGCAAGGATGCATCTCCCAGTCCACTGCAGAAGCAGAATATGTTGCTGTTGCTGCAAACTGCTCAAACATTGCATGGATCAAACAGTTGCTGGAAGGTATGCATATGAAGATCAAAGAACCAGTAATTATCTATGGTGATAACACCAGTGCAATAAATATTTCCAAAAATCCTGTCATGCATGTGAAGACTAAACACATTGCCATCAAGTATCATTACTTAAAAGAACAAGTTCAAGAAAAAGAGGTAATACTTGAATATGTGCAATCAAAAGAACAATTGGCTGATATCTTCACCAAGCCACTGCCCAAGGATACATTTGAGTACTTGAGGAAAAGACTAGGGGTCAAACCCATGTCTATCAGTCAGTAAAGGGACTGAACGCTGCATCAACCATATATTATCAGAATATCATTCATGATTGATGCAAGCAGAAGCTGAACTTCAAAGCTACATCTATATATAGAGAGGTATATATCAGAACCAAGCACTTGAGCAGATTGTTATATGGATAATGGATAAGGGAAATTCAAGGAATATATTATGGAGAGAAGATATTGGTTGACAAAATGTCAGATACTTGTGAAAATATTTGTTTGGCATTAATGTCAAAGGGAGAGAATGTATTCATATTATCATCAAAAACTATTCATTATCAAATTACTCCAAACAGGGAGAGATCATATCCAAAGGGAGAGAATTTGTATAAAAGTTGCAAATACAAGACAGAGACATAAAAGAAGAGAGAAAATTGACACCAACAGAGGTCTCAACACATTAGAAGAAGAAAAAGGGCAAGCTGCAAGAATCAGATCCAAGCTTACACAGAGCTTACCGACGGTCAGACATTTTATCGGTTATCAAAACAAACTGTTTGGTAATTTGATAAATCTCAACAATTGTATTTCATATTGTATTAGCAATAGTATAGTGTGATAATATACTATGTTTCCATCAATGCCAAAGGGAGAGATTGATGACATGTAACTGATTAAATGGTTGACTATATTGAGTTGAAGATGATGCAAGACATTAAATCAGTTAATGGTTTGTATTGTCATTGATATCAACTTGATATCATTTGTATGGTCATAAACATAATGACAAAGACTTCAGAGAATCAATGGAACAAAGGTTATGCTTTCAGCAATGCATAAAAGTCAAGTATTCACTAAGTGACAGACTACACTGACGGAGTGCACACCATTGCTAAAGACAGAGATAAAAGTCACAGTAATGCCCGACGAGCAGAAGACAGTGTTGCCTGACGAAGCAGAATCAAAGGATGCCCAATGAGCTATAAACAGTGTTGCCCAACGGGCAAGATCTAATGATGCCCGACGGACGGAGATCCCGAAGCTAACTAAAGTTACACCGACGAAACTGACAGTTGTCACCGACGACAAACTGCAGAATTCACCGACAGAATAGAGAGATCATAAAATGAAAAAATATCTAGCTGGCAGAGCTAAAGGATAGACTTAACTGGTTGTTTTATTTGTTTTACTCAATCACAGTTAAGTAAGTGATTTGCACAATTGGCAAGAAGATAACTATGAGATAAATCATGAGTTAAAGCCATAAATCAATTTGGCTGGATTGTTTTTCACGCCAAGAATCAAGAATCAAGAATTAAGGATATCATGTCTATATAAGAGACAAGCATAATTCATTCCCACAAGCCATCAGATACACAGGGGAGTGAGCTGATAGAAGATGTTGAAGAAAAACTGATGAAGAATTAACTTCATGCAGTCCTGATCAATCAAGCTGAGGGAGAGCTAAAGAATTCTGCAGACACCGACGAACAGAAAAGCACAACATCACAGAGCAGAAAGAGTTAAGTACAAAGGAATTGTATTGATACATTGATCAGAAAGATATTGTAAGTAAATAGATCTGAAAATCTGCAATTTAGTTGCATTAGAAACAGGTCATTTTGTTTTAGTTTAACCATTGAAGCATTAAAGTCTCTTAATAGAGCAGGACTTAACAATCTTTTGTAATTGAGGTATATCCTAATAGATTACCAGAAGGTTGAATCATGATAGTAGCACCGGTCTTACCTAAAGCCTATTGACAGTTTAAGGAGGTTGATTCAAGGATGGTAGTAAGATTTGCATAAAGCCTATTGACAGTCATGAGACTGATTCAAGGATGGTAGCGTAGATGCCAAATACTAAGTGACAACCTATGTATAAAAATCCTCTAAC
>MU224050.1:2775273-2796360 GCA_018584345.1 Thuja plicata | reverse complement strand
ACCTAAAGCCTATTGACATTCTAAGAAGGAGGCTGATTCAAGGATGGTAGTAAGATTTGCATAAAGCCTATTGACAGTCATGAGACTGATTCAAGGATGGTAGCGTAGATGCCAGATACTAAGTGACTACCTATGTATAAAAATCCTCTAACAAGGTCGCACTTAACCGTGTGTTTGTAACCTTTAACAGGGTTGGCTCCTAACAGGGCTCACTTCAGAAGAGTGAAAATTTGGGGTACTGATCCCAGTGGTTTTTCCCTTAATTGGGTTTCCACGTTAAAATCCTTGTGTTATATGTGTATGGTTTATTACTTTATTGTTTTACATTTTACATATGCATTTATGGATTGACTGGTATACTCTGCATATTTATTGAGTATCGGTAAATACAGTTTACTGCCTATCAGTTATCAAGGAGAATAAGAACAGACAAGGTAAACCGACAGACAGTTATTTGTTTCAAGTATTTCAAAGGCATACATCTTGTAGGGACTTAATAATTGGAGAAGTACTGATTGGTGGATTAAAGTTTAAATTAGATAAATGTCTAAGGCCACTGATTCACCCCCCCTCTCAGTTATTACTAACAGACAAAATCTTCTATGCCATAACCAACTGTCATCAACCTTTGTAATAAAACAAGAAGCCTCAGATGTATTCAATTCAAATACACTACCTCTAGATTTAGTACCAGATGCGATCAAGTCTCCTGCCTTATTTTTGATAGAACATTTCCCATCAATGAATTTCAATTGATAACCCTTGTCCACTAGCTGTCCAACAATCAACAAATTATGCTTAAGTCCATCAACAAGCAATCCATTATCACTATTAGTTTTTCCATCTAGAGAAATAGATTCAACTCCAATGATAAGCTTAGGAGTATTGTCACCAAATCTTACAACACCATCATCATATCTTTTTAGACTAACAAACTTATTTTTATCTCCAGTCATATGATGTGAACAACCATTATCAACAACGCTTTCATATTTCTTTTCAACATGAGATACTAAGGCTTTTTCTTCATGTAAAGGTTTATCATCCTTAATAGTAATAAATCAAATCTCATCATAGTCAATAGCTTCATCACCAGAAACACCTTCACTAACATAATAACATTCCTTGTCTTTTGGATACTTAGATTTATAAAACTTAGGTTTATGTTTTGGAACCCTTGTAGGACATAGAGATGCAAAATGACCTATTTTGTTGCATGAAAACATTTAGAAGGTAACGTGCCTTTAAATTTACCCTTACCTCTCTTATCTCTTTTAGCAATCAGGGCCACAAGTTCATCTAGCTTTCTTTCGTCTTCTTGTATATGTTCCCATTCATCAACATATTCTCCAAGTTCTCTCAAGTCACCATTGCTGGTGCTTGCAATTCCTGATAAGGTCTTTTTGTTTATATGTAGAGTCGCCTTGAATCCTGACTCAAGTTTAGGTAGAGAATCTCCCAGTTCTGCGGCCTCAAAGTTAGTCAGTTTCCCATTAACATCTCTCTATTGAAGTTAGGTGTCAAAGGTATAATATCTTCTATAGCTTGTACTTTAGTTTTGTATACAGGTGTCAGGGATCTGAGAATTTTTGCAATCACTACTTCCTCACTATAAGTACCTCCAGAGTTCTTGATGCCAATAACAACGTCAGTAATTCTTTTTAAATATGCTCTAATGTTCTCATAATTTCTCATTTTCAATGTTTCCATCTTTGCCTTCCAATTCTGTAATTTCACCTATTTTGTAAAGTTATCTCCTTCATACAGTGCTTCCAATCTTGTCCAAATTTCATGTGTAGAATCTTAGTCTTTTACCTCTATGAATTCACCTTTAGGATGTGTGTTGATCAATGCTTCCCTTGCGACCATGTTACATGAAAATATCTTCTTTTCATCTTTAGTAGCTTTATCTAATTCATCCTCAGCTTTCATCTGTTCTTTTCTTTTAGTGATCATCCAGTAGTCGATTCCCAAGCATAGAAAATGTGTTCTCATCTTGTTCTTCCAATTGTCAAAGTTTTCAGGATCAAGCTTCAGACTATCCTTCCTATAGTAAGTCATCTTCAGGATCACCTCAAGTTGTTAAGATTTCTCTCTAAGGACCAGTAGCTCTGATACCAATTGTTAGGAATAACAATCCACCAACACAACTGAGAGGGGGGGGGGGGGGGAATCAGTTGTGAGACATATTATTAAACATTAAANGGGGGGGGGGGGGGGTGAATCAGTTGTGAGACATATTATTAAACATTAAACTTTATAAACCAAAACTTCACATCAAATGATAACACAATAAATGCCAACACAATAACACAATAACACAATCCTTTATTGTCGAGGAAACCCTATTAAAGGTAAAACACCGGTGGGAATTAGCACCCACAAATGATGTACTGAGAGTATAGTATTCTTCTTAAAAGATTTAGCCCTGTTAGGAGCTTATTAAAACATTACAGTACACAGTCCCTGTTAAAGGACAAACTCTATTAGGAGTCAAGAGTAACAGTGGGCTCACTGTCCAGGCACACTGCCTAAAGAAGGTTAAAGCGACCCTCAATGATTTACAATCCGAACAAGTGTATATAGAAAATATACAATCTAGTGAATGTTTGATAGTAACTGTCTTTTCTTGGTCAGTTCCAATGAAGTACAATGAACATATCCTCTGCTCTACATCCAAGAGTCAATCAAGCTTTGCAGCTTCCACACTTCTCTGTCTCTGTCAATCACCTTATTTTATTATACACACATCTTTTCAAAAGAAAAGATCTCTCATATATACCCTATTACAATAATTGATTAGGACAACCAATTAAGCTTTCCTAATATAAAAATAAATATTTAAATGCTTGCTAAGAGACACATGATGCCTATAACAAGTATACATCAATTACAATACATCATATATAATGAAAGATCCATAATCCATGCTTGCAATCCATAATACACGCTACATCTCTGAAGTCGGCCCCAAATAGGTCTCCTCTAGAATACACGCCACAACTAACATCATCAATAATCATACGAATTGCGACCCGCCAAAAGCATTCCTGAACATGTCTTCTGTCATCCCTTAAGCTAGCATAACCTGAATCATCATCTCTTGTAAGATATACTCAAAACACAGAGACTCGCTCTATCAATCATCACTGTCATAGTCCAAAAACCAGTCTTCACCAAAACATTTGTAACTCATCCAATATGCAATATTAAGCCAAGCGACCTTAGAAATAAGATCATCATGCATCCTTCTACATATCCCCCATCTTGGCCCATTCTGATTCATCCGTACAATATTCATACACTTCCGTCAGTCATCATAACCAGTGTGTACTTCCTTGATAGAAACATATGTTGACATTAGTGACAAAACATGAATGCCAACAACAATAGTAGTAGCGAATTCCAACATCATCAAGGAGAACTATATAAGCAAAGCAAGTTACTATCAGTCAGTTCACTATTATAAGTATACTTTTATACTTCTCTTTGGACAGTGAGTCCAGAAGGTGAGTTTAACCTTCAAAAGGTGGATTTAACCTTTACTTTGAGCAGTGAGCTCATCATTTCATTCAACTCCTAACAGGATTGAGAAGACTGCTAACATGGTCTATTCTTTAACATGGACTTGTACTGGATGTAATAATCAACTCCTAACAGGGCTAGATCTCCTAACAAGGATAGAATAATTCTAGTGCATTATTTTGTGGGTTCCATCCCCACCGGTTTTTTTTTTCCCTTAACAGGGTTTCTTTGACAACAAATACTTGTGTTATGTTGTTGTTCTTGAAGTTTTCAAATTTTTATTAAATATTTGGTTTAATGTTTAAAGTTTAATCATTTGGCATACAACTGATTCACCCCCCTCTCAGTTGTATTATTCCTAACATATACATAGTTGGTAATTGGTAAATAATTATGTTTCCCAATAATTTGGAGTCTATGTTTCTTAGAGCTACACATATGCATTTAGTACCACATAACTCAGACATAAGTATGGAGTTGTTTAAGAATTTGCAAGTACACGAAAAGATATATCTTTGCAGTGTAATGTTTGTTTGCTGAAGAGTGAAGCTTCAGACTTGCATAGGGATTGTTTGTGCTTATTTTTCCTTCCCATGGGAGCTTGAAGGAGGGGTTATAGCTAAGCAAGAATATTGGGGTGGTGTAATGATTATTTGCTAAAGAGTGAAGCTTCATACTTGCATAGGAATTGTTTGTGATTCTTTTATCCTTCGCATGGAAGATTGAAGGGATGGTTATAGCTGAGCAAGAATATTGGGGTCACAATCCTTTGGTGGTGAAAGTAGAGGTCATGAACTTTGAATGATACCAAGTGAATCTTACTACGAAGAATGTTTTGGGCTGCATGTCATAATTTTGAAGATCATGTAGAGAAGATCAAATATGATATATGACTACTGCAGAATAAATTTTGAGTGCTGCAATTTCATTACATATGGTTATTTGTAATCCTGATCTTTATCAACAACTCTTGTAGCCCCTTATAATGATGACATACCGAAGAAGGTTCTACAACTGATTGTGGAGTGCCTACATGGTTTACATGATGTCAAAATCCCTACTTTTGGTAAGAGGGCTAAGATTTTAGAAATAATGGTAAGAACAAAATCATATATTATTATGTTGTATCTCAAATTTGATAAATTGATTCTTCAAATGTTTCAATACTTCCCAACTGAAATTAGGAAGCATCATCCAAACAATGTGAGGGCTTGTATACAAACTATTATGTGTTTCATCTTAGACGAGGATGATGATATCTTCAATCAATTACAATTAAATGTGTTGGCCATTTGGAGAGAGGAGCATAATATCTCACCTATGACTTATGAGCTCTCAAGGGGGTTGATTAAGTAGAAGATTGAAAGGTTCAAGAATAGATGACTAAAAATGAACTAATCTCAATGGGCTTACATGCAGCAGGGTCTTTGAAAAAGAGTAAGAACCAAATGAGAAGAGAGCATATTTGTTTCACATGTCAGGGGACTTAGACACCTGATCACAATTGTGGGGTTAGTAAGCAAGATATGTCAGCCAAATAAGTGTGGACCAACGATGAAGAAGATAGGAATTCCATAGTTTTGTTCCAACAAAATAACACAAATGCTTGTGAGGAGGTGGACTTAGCTGTTGTTTTATAAGTGAGGGATATATGAATTTCTATATTGGTGATTTGGAAGTTGTGATTGACTAACATTTTGATGAGGATGGTCTTATTCAAGGAAAGAACATGTCAGAGTCTCAAGATGCTTCCAATGAGGTGCATGAACCCTCATATGGTGAGAAATTGCTTGAGAATGGTAACATAGCTAAATTTCTATATTGGTGATTTGGAAGTTGTGATTGACAAATATTTTGATGAGGATGGTCTTATTCAAGGAGTGAACATGTCAGAGTCTCAAGATGCTTCCAATGAGGTGCATGAATCTTCATATGGTGAGAAATTACTTGAGAATGATAACATAGCAGCAACCTTGACTTCGTATTCAGATCAATCAAACATGGATTTTGAGGCCTATGATGACATTGATGACACTCTTCAAAGGTGTGATGAATCATGTGTTCTTTATAACAATAGTTCACTTATGTATGATAGTATTTTTGATGACCAATCAAAGAAGACATTTCAAGATGATGGTGTTGAGACACATACTTTTAAGGATCAACTGAAGATCATCAATGATATGGTTCTTGCAGCTTTAGTATAGTATGATGATACTAATAGGGTTATTGAAGATCTTTACGGGAAGGCTCAAATTGAGAGGAAACAAAATGACATAGAATGTGATTTTTATTTTGCGGATTTGCAGGTGATCAAGGTGGCTTTGGAATCAAATGAAATTTGATTATTTGAGTTTACTTTCAGACATGGATCATATCTTAAATATTACAAAAGTATATGTTGATAAATTGAAGCAAAAAGAGAATGAGGTCAATAAACTCATCATGAAGCTTAACAAAACAAAATAGATATTGGAGAATATACATACGACTCTTCAAGGAGCAAAAAATTAGATTGTTATGGGTTATCATTTCAGGGAGTGAGAAAATAGAGGAAGGAATGAGTTTATGAAGGAAGTGATTACGGAAATTGACAACATTCAACAAACTTATGATTTGGATAATTGTACAATTTAAGATCAAGTAATAAATTTTTGGACCAACTGGAGCCTGAATATGAGTTGGGAATAAAGGATAATATTCAATTGGTTGACAATTTGTTGTTCAAGGTAGATGTGATTGGACATTTGATAATCCACTCTTGAGTTGTATGAGGAAGTTCTTACTGACTCCTGTGATGAGAATGTAATTGATTGCAGGATTTGGGACCCAAGTGCAATTTTTAGTGACAAGTTTTAGTCACAAGATTGGAATAGTGGATCAATTTCTAGAGTTAGTAATGTTGCCCACTTTTTGATCAGCCTACATGCATGAGTTTAGATTTTGATCTACAAATGAGTAGAATGGATTCCTTGGTTCAACGAATGGGTAGTTCATGGTTGAGGGTGGATGGTAGGTATGATTTGATCATAAGAGATGGATTTTTAGTTGCTTCCATACTCATGAACCCTATGTATTCAATGAAATTTTAGATTGTTTACTATTGTACTAGTTCCTTTGCAACGTTAGTGTTGACCTCAATCATGGAGCAATTTGATTTTGTGCACTTCCAGACTTTAGTGCAGTTAGTTGTGGGATATCTTTTGGACACAACTCAATTATTCTTCACTTCCATTTGGGAGAATTTGGGTCACTACAATCACTTCATAACATCAGCATGTGTGCTTTCAGATGATGATGGGTTGTTTGTAGTGATTTGGCTTTGTGGGAATACTTGTTTTTTCTACACTAGTACTCGGAGGCTAACTATCGATGTCATGTTTTCAGTGGCAGACTACAGAGGTAATACTTGGATTGTGATTGGCAGGGAGTTTGTTGTGGTGATCTCTCATGAGTTACCTTGGTAGGATATATTACATGACATTGATCTCATCTCTCTTAGAGTTCTTAGACATATGGGAGTTGTTCTAATTTACACCAACAACTTAGGATGAATTGATATGAATTTTTCGTGTGCCTATTGTAACGCCCCACTACGAAAACCAGGAGAAATTAACTATAACAAGAAACAAAGTTTATAAATTTTTTTTAATAGTTTACAATCAAGATGAATAATTAAGCAGAAACAATTATAGTGAAACACAAAATATGATCATAAAAGTAAACTCAACAATGATTACAATTCTCGAAGGTTCCTTGACGTAGGAATTACTGATAAATTCCATTAACAACTAATTACAAATATTCAAAAGTACACAATGATTAACAAGTACATCATCACATAAATAATTATACAATTACATTTGATACCATAAGGTATATCCAATGACAAGACATCCGCTACACAAGTCATAGGGTATGTAATAATAATCAAATATAAGGTACAATACATTATTTCATAAGTAACACAATTGATATACTGATACATGATATGATAAACAACCTAAGAAAGATAAGAGCATATCTCCAATAATGTTGCATAAGAAGTACAACTGCTACAAGATCACCAACAATGGTACAAGGACATCAAGGCATCCAATTGTAAAGAGGATCACTACCACCTGTCCTCGTGACACCTAAATGGTCCACTCCCATAGTGCTGAGGAGACAACAACAAACCCCACTCAGTTTTCAAATACAATTTAGTCATAAAGTAGGACTAAACAAGGGATCCTGAAAGCTCTCTACCTCAAAGTATGACTCAACCGTACAGGTGAAAACCTATAAACCCAGAGGCAACCAACACACATAGGAAACCTAAAATCACATGACCTAGGTACTGAACTTCTAATAGAAAGAAGTCACATTTTTTCGCATTGGCGTATAAATGATTATCTCGAAGGCACTGCAAAACCTGTCGCATATGTTCCTTGTGCTCTTCTAGGGTTTTAGAATATATCAATATGTCATCCAAGAAGACAAGAGAAAAGTGATAGAGACAAGAGCAAAATACTTCATTCATCAAGCACATGAAGACTGATGGAGCATTTGTCAAGCCAAAAGGATCTACTGTGAACTCATAATGTCCATAGCGAGTGCTGAATGTAGTCTTGTGATTATTTGCATCTTGGATACGCCACTGATGATATCTTGACTTGAGATCTATCTTAGAGAACACCTTGGCTCCCTTAATCATATCAAATAAATGTTCAATCCTTGGTAGAGGATACCTGTTCTTGATCGTTACCTTGTTCAACTGTCTATAGTCGATGCACAAGCGTAAGGATTCATCCTTCTTGACGAAGAGTACAGGTGCTCCCCATGGGAAGACACTCGGTCAAATGTAACCCTTTGGCGAAAGATCTTCTAATTGTAGTCGTATCTCGCTCAACTTTGAGTGGTCATCCAGTAAGGAGCTCTAGGAATGAGCTTTGCTCCTAGAATGAGGTCAACACATAAATCTATTTCACGCTTTGGTGACATACCTGGGATATCATTGGGAAATACATCTATGAATTCTTGAAGAATAGGATGGTCAAGTGTCTTGTCGCCTGTCTCAACTTCATCTAGCTCATTCATAGATACATCCCTTTCACATGCTTCGCTTGAGTTGCATGACGAAAATCATACGTAGGGAAATAAGATGTTGAATACCCAAAATGTCCATGTCCTTGCCAACATCGTTGTTGCATCTAATAATCTTTTTTCTACAACCAATGTTGGCTCCATGAGATCCTAACCAACCCATTCCAAGGACAACATCATATGATCCGAAGGGAATCACACCAAGTTCCACCAAGGTGGTGAATCTACCCAAGTACAACTCACACGCAAGCACTAGAGAATTTGTTGGTACCCTTGTCCCAGAGGCTAACTCTACTTGCCAACGTATGTCTTGCTTTACTGCCACAAACCCACATCGCTCTACTACAAAATGAGATATAAAAGAATCTGTAGTGCTTGAATCAAACAAGATAGAAAGAGAAATACCTCTAGTAGCATCCAAAGTTTCTATCACTATGCCCCAATGTTCTGCCTGGCGATGATCTACAACTGCAAATACCTTATGAGATCTACGTGCATCTCTTACTGTAGGCTCAGAGGCTGTGACCCTTTGTCTTGAAAATTATGGTGCATGTTGAGGACAATTCACTGCAAGGTGTCCAAACTGGCCACAAGTGAAGAAACCGTCACCTCTACCATAACCTCTCCTAGAGGAGGGTGCACTAGACTGCTAATAGCTGCCTCTACTAGCTACTGAATGTGAGCTCTGTGCTAGCTGACTAGATTAGTTGCGCTTGTTGCACTGACAGTTACAGAAGCTCTTCGATTGAGAACCGCCGCTCTTAGATGGAGGTTATAGACCCTTATGTTGCTGATTCTAATTACCCCTGAACTGAGAAAAAGGTTTCTTGAAGTTCCCAACCCCTTGGACTAATTACCTCTAAACCCTGAAGAAGATCCCCCAGTTTGAATACCCATTTAACCACCATGACAAAAAGCCTGATTTGTCTCTACTAGAGTAGCTTTATTGACTGCCTCCTTGAGGGTCTTAGGTTCGAAAACCTTGACTCCCCTAATGATGCGGCCATTAAACCCCATAATAAAATGCTGAACGATCAGTGGGGACTTATCAGTAAACCTTGCACATGCCTTCATCTCAAAGATTTGATGTTCATACTCTTAAACCGTCATGGATAACTGTCATAGATTGTGGAATTTATGTGCACGTTGCTATTGCCTCTGGTCAGATAAGAATTGCTCACAAAAGTTCTCAAGAAACAATTCCCAAGTGGCAGTGTCCATGCTAAGCCCTAGCTTATCTTCCTCGATCTTCCACCACGTGGCTGCAAAACCCTCAAGGCACATGATAACACACCTCGCTTTGACGTTAGTATCAAACTACTGCATAGAAAAACAACGATCTAATGCAATGAGCCATGTCTCTGCCTCGAACCTAGTACCAAGACCATTGAATGGAGGTGGTCATGATCTAAGGAGGTCTCTCATCTGATTGACCTTAGCGGCCCCCTGATCACCCGCAATGCCCTTCGTACTCAGGCTCCTGGATTTATGTCTAACCTCCTCCTCACTATGATGATGCTCATCTCTCTGATCCCTATTTTCCTTGGGAAGACAATCCATAATGGCCTGCAATAACTGTCTAGTTTGAGATAGCCTCGAACTCCTGTTCTCCACTACGTTCTTCCCTATTCTCCTCACGAACATTCTCAATTCTAGCACTAACAGACGCGCTAGGAATTCTGCCCCTCCCGCGCCCTCCACGATGACCTCCACTATGACCTCCAGTAGTAGATCTAGTCTCGGTAACCATCTTCCTATATCAACATCGAGGAGAAACATTAACCCAAAATAAGTCATAAAATAAAGACATGGTATATGGTCATAAAGCAATAGTCTAAAGTACAAGAGTGTTATATGTATAAGTTTGGTTTTAAGTTTTCAACTACCAGAGATCCCAGTGTAGAGAAACCAAGGGCTCTGATACCAAATGTAACACCGTGCTAGGGAACCCAGGAGAAATTAACCTATAACAAGAAACTAAGTTTACAATTTTTTTAATGCTTTACAATCAAGATGAACAATTAAGCGGAAGAAATTACAGTGAAACACAAAACATGATCATAAAAGTAAACTCAACAAGGATTACAGTTCTTGAGGGTTTCTTGACGTAGGAATTACTCATAAATTAATTAATAGCTAATTATAAAGATGCAAAATTACACAATGATTAACCAATACATCATCACATAAATAATTATACAATTACTTTTGATACCATAAGGTATATCCAATGAAATGACATCCACTGCACAAGTCATAGGGTATGTAATAATAATCAAATACAAGTTACAATACATTATTTCATAAGTAACACAATTGATATATTGATACATGATATGATAAACAAACTAAGAAAGATAAGAACATATATCCAATAATGTCGCATAAGAAGTACAACTGGTACAAGATCACCAACAATGGTACAAGGATGTTGTGGTCTCCAATTGTAAAGAGGATCACTACCACCCGTCCTCGTGGCACCTAAATGGTCCACTCCCACCGTGCAAAGGAGATAACAACATAGCCCACTCGGTTTTCAAATACAAACCAGTGATAAAGTAGGATTAAAAAAGGGATCTTGAAAGCTCTCTATCTCAAAGTACGACTCAACCGTACAGGTGAAAACCTATAAACCTAGAGGAAACCAACACAAGTAGGAAACCTAAAATGCATATGGGGAAGTTTCATCGCATGAGTCAACTCTAGAGTTACCATGGTAGTCTCGCTAGACGCTGACCCCCTAGTGACTCTATGCTGTATCAGTAACCTCGCGCATAAAAAAATGCTACTAACTAGTATTAGCAAAATCGCATCAAAGATCATTAACTAACATCATGGTATTTCACTTAATGCTAGCATATGTTTCTAGAGACATTAACAATTACTTAATATCAAGTATACTTACTTCATTTCTCTTGGAATCCAAGGTCCAAGACCATATTACCTTCTTTCCATGATGGGGTTGGAGTGGCACTACAATGTGCATTATCTTTTAAACCATAGTAATACTCACTATTTTTCTAACTAAATTCAATTTAATAAATTTGTTTAAGATGTATTTGATAGATGTCTTATTTGTCCCACAATGGATCTTATGATTTTTCTTAAAATGTCTGTTGTGGACAAGCATTTCCTCTAGCTATTATGTTGCTCCACACTACATAACCATATTATTTTTCTTCTTGGGGGCTCTTTATTTTGCATAGTGTTATACTTTTATTTACAATCATACCTTTTTAGAAACATAATAGCTTCTTTCCTTTCCTTCACGCTTGGGGGTGTATGCGGTAAAAATCATGTTAGTGTGTTGCAAGCTAAAACATGCAAAGTTAGGAAAAAGCAAAGGTTCAACCTACACTAAACATATTCACACTAAACTCACAACACACTACAATTTCCACCACAACCTCCGATGAGCTAAAACAAGGGCACCCAATCAACCTTGTTTGATTTTCTCTTAGAATATTTGTGGGTGTGCTCTCCCAACACAATACAATAGTCCCACTATAAATCTTTCATGCAAAAGAATAGGAAATCTTAAGATGCAAGCTATGATGAGTGAAGTGTTTTTGAACAAGTATGAAGAGCTTGCCCTAAGATTCACCAAATGAAAATGCAAACATTGATCTAAAGAATGCAAGAATGCAAAGATTAAAGATAGAATGATGAAAGATCCAAAGATTAAACTAAGGAATGAAATGCAATAGTAAGCTAAGAATGCAATGTAAGATGAAATCCAACTAGGTTGATTATATTACCTAAACATGTAATATCTAGATTATCTAATGCAAATGATGAAAGCAATTAAACTAGAATGAAAACCAAAAAATGCTCAAGTGCTCTGGCATGCAAGTTCTTACAATAGTTTTAGCAATAATAATAGTTGCAAATGAGGAGTGAAGCCTCCTTTTTATAGATTTTTGAATGGGTTATGTAGGGTTTTGGCTTGGGTGATGGAGATTAAGAGGCAAAAGAAATGAGTGGCTATGATTAAGAGGTGGAAGGTAGTTGTTGAATTTTTAAGTGGGAAAGGTCAAATGAAGAGATGAATGAAAAGTGGCATGTGGAGGAAGGTTTAGAAATTGATCCATGCAATTGCACATGATTGGCTAAATTGGAAAGAAGAGGATTAATGAATTCAAAAAATAAACAAAAGTGCTTATTTAATAAATAGAGGAAATATGCTTAGAGAAAAGGCTTAAATTAAATAAATAATGATTCATTTAATTTTGGAAAGAAAATGATAATGAATTATTTAAATAAATAGGCATATTTATTTAAATAATAGATGAAAAAGGATAATGAATTAATTAAATAAATAATTTAATCAATAGAGGAATTAGGACATTCTTAGGTGTCTACATTTTGCCCCTCTTTGGTGCAGTGTCAAAATCGGCATCGCGTCAAAGAAGAAAAAAGAGGAAGATTCCTAGAGGTCGTGAAGCGACGAAGAGAAAGGGAGGGTGTGCACCCTCGAGAAAATAGCGCAAAAAATAAAATTTGGGGAATTTTCTCGAAAGAAAGGGCAAAAGGGAGTAAAAAGGATGAAGATAAGGGAAAAAAAGTTGGGGTGGCGAGACGCTTCCTAGGGAGTTTGGGGTAGATCGGGGACATGATGCCTTAATTGGGATGGGGGAATAGTGAATAAATAGGAGCCTCACTATGCAAGATTGGAAAACCTAACTAATATGTAAATTTACCTAAATGCTATGCAAAGATGCAAAAGTGACCTAAAAATGTAAAAGAGAGGGATTTCGTGGGATTCGTATCGTGTTAACATCATAGAGAACATCCTAGTTCGATTTTGTGATAGGAGTATGCATCGCATGCTAGCAAGCATGGATGGCATGATTTTGTTGCGTAGACTGTACTTTGAGACAAAAATTGTATATTTAGGAACATAGATGTAGATCAAACAGTCATGATGGAACCAATGCAATACACTCATAGGGAGGCCTAGTACACCCAACTCATTTGACGGACTTGGTGGAAGTACACGAAACCCTGTCCCTAGTGAGGCATGTATAAACATGATTGTGTTATCAACAAAAATGTACTAAAACACCAACAAATAGATCAAACCAAAAAAAACACAAATTCAAATGTACATCAGTCAAAATATACCAAGATATAGAAGATCAAGGACATCATGAGAAGACTCCACTAAAACACAAAGATAAATCATGTAGAAGGCCTCATGACCAAGTAGTCATTCGGTCCACAATTCTTTCCATGAACAAGATTGTGTGATGTAAGATTACATGAGTCGACGTAGGAAGGATGCATCCTAACGGTCCAACATGATTGATCAAAGTGGAAAGAGAAATCACTAGCAATAATGTGAAGCAAATGATAGTGTAATGATTCAGTCTAGAAGTTGATTTTGATAAGAACAAATGTAGTCACTGTGTCTAAACATATCACAACCAAAAAAGATTCCTTTTATTATGACCACGATCAACATCGCGTCGGGGAGGGAAGGAGCGAAACATGGGATACATAGACTAGGCTGTTGAACGTGATGGGAATTTTTAAACTAGAAGGAGGGTTCCCACACACATGTGGGACTAGGGAAACTAAACAGAGAAGGGATCACACTTAGAGTGCTTGTTGCCAAGTTTTCACTACTGAAAAAATTTATTGCTTTGATCTTTTAACCTTTTGTTTTGTTTTGTTATCATCAAGGCACCTATTTACCAGGTTTTCACTAGGACGATTTTTTTTTTAGGACATTTTATAATATTTTTGTATTTTTGCTGATTTTTTTTATTTTTTGTAGATTTTTTCAGGAACCTTTTCTGCTTTTTAGGATTCTTTTAGGATCATTTTATTGTACAAAAACTCTGATCAAGTATAGAATTGCTTCAAATGCAGAATATTGATAGGATCAAGGAGTGTCTCTCCCTCTAGTGTTTCTATCTCATATGCTCCTAATCCAAATTTCGCTATGATCACAAAGGGCCCTAGCCAGTTGGGCTCAAACTTTCCTTTCTTTTCGTGGCTCTAGCGATTCTTCATGTTATGTTGTAGTACTAGATCACCGACTTTAAATTCCCGAGGTTTGATCTTCTTATTGCACTATAGGGGAAAGTGATTTTGATACACATGGAGGTGGTTTAGGGCATTGAGGTGTCATTCATCAAGGAGATGTAGTTCTTGTAAGAGAGAAGCTCGGTGTTCTTCTTCAGATATCAGATTCTTCAAAGAGATTCAAAGGGATGGGAGATCAATTTCAATGGGAAGAACAACCTCAACACCATAGACAAGGGCGAATGGAGTGGCTCCATTGGGAGTAAAAATGGAGGTTCGGTAAGTCCATAGGGAAGGATTTAATTGAAGGTGTCAATCACCATCAACATCATTGACTATCTTTTTGAGGATTTTTTGGATGGTTTTATTAGTAGCCTTTGCTTGACCGTTACCTTGTGGATTATACTTGTTGGAACAATGCTGGGTAATGCAAAATTTTCTATTAAGCTCAGTGACATCCTTATTTTTGAAATGGGTCCCGTTATCCGTGTGGATATCTTGCAGGATTTCATAGCAATAAATGATGTAATTTAGGATGTACTTCAAAATTTTCTTTCTTGTAGTGTAAGTGAGAGGGGTGGCTTCAACCCATTTGGTAAAATATTCAGTAGCAAGAAGAATATACTTGTGGCCATTGGAAGAATTGGGAAATATCTGTCCTACAAGGTCAAAACCCCATCGTGAGAAAGGTCAGGTGGTGATGGTGCGATGGAGTTCTTGGGAGGGCGCGTGTATCAAATATGCATGTTGTTGATAGGGTATACATTTATTCACAAAATGATAAGCTTCTTTCTCCATAGTTGTCTAGTAATATCCAATATGTAGAAAATTCTTTGCCAGGGTGAGTCCACTGGAGTGGGCTCCATATATTCCTTGTTGCACCTCTTGTAAGTTTTTTTGCACTACCTCTTAGTTCATACATTTGAGAAGGGTTCCATCGAAGTGTTTCCGGAAGAGGGTATCACCAAAGATAGTGTAAAGGGATATTCGGCGGATGAAAGTTTTACGTTGATTAGGGGTAAGGGTAAGTGGAATGATCTCTTCATGAAGGTAGGAATAAATGTATTGGTACCAAGGGGAGTCAGGATCAACAATTTCACACACCATCTCAAACTTCGACTAGTCATAGGTAGGGACCATAAGATTCTCAACAAGAAACTCACACCTTTGACTGTTATCTGGCATAGATATCAAAGAGGCAATGATAACCATTGCATAAGTTATTGTGTTGTTAGCTCTCAAAATTTGTTGAAATATGACTTCTATAAATTGTGATTTTAGATCTTCAATCAACCAACAGTAAGGGAGAAACTTTTCATCCTTTGTTTGGTATTCATCCTTAAATTTCTTGATAACCAACTAAGAGTCACCAAAGACAAGAAAGTTAGAGATCTTCCATCGAATATCTTGGCAAAGTCCTGCTACCAGGGCCTCGTATTCTATAATGTTGTTTGTGCAAGGAAATGTAAGCTTGTAAGACTTAGAAATGAGGTCTCCTTGAGGTGTCACAAAAAAAATCCTTCCCCTAAGCCCTTTTATGTATAGGATCCATAAAAAAAAAGCTTTCATTGTATGCTTAGGATAATAGTCATGATGGACTCATTTGAAAAATTTGTGACAATAGGATGATCATTAGGAATAAGAGTGTTTGTGAGCTGATTTGCAAATACTTAACCTTTGATAGCTTTATGGTCTACATATACAATATCAAAGTCACTCAAGATAATGACCCATTATTCTATACGTCCAGTGAGAGAAGATTTTGATAGGAGGTACTTGAGAGGATCAACCTTAGCAATGAGTTGTGTTTTGTTATTAAGAATGTAGTGATGTAGCTTTTTTGTACCAAAGACCATAGCTAAACATGCTCGCTCAATAGCAGTATATTTCAACTCATAACCAACAAGTGTTTGATTAAGGTAGTAAATAAGACGCTCCTTTCCATTGTCATCTAGTTGTGCAAGAAGTGCACCAGTGCCACTGTTGTAGCCTATATATACAAAATTAAAGGTAATCCAGGAACAGGTGGGACCATCATTGATGGGTTACTGCTTTAACTATTCAAATACTTTTTGACACAAGAAATCCCATATGAACTTAGTATCTTTGCGTAGGAGATGTGAGAAAGGATGAAATTGATCGACCAATTGAGCTATGAATCTGCAGATTGACTGAAGTCAGCCTTGTAAACCACAAAGTTGTTTAAGTGTTTTTGGAGGTGGCATATCCAAGATGGCTTTCACCTTCTTAGGACCTATCTCGATACCTCTTCTAGACACGATGTAACCTAGCAGTTTTCCTGATTGAACTCCAACAACATATTTATTGGCATTTAGCCTTACTTTGTACTTCTCCAATCGCTCCACGATGGTTGTGAGAATTTCTATATGTGAATCTCTTTTTTTTGACTTTCCAAGGAGATCATCTACATAATGTTCCATTATCACATGAGGGAGATCATGAAATATTTTTTTCATTTCTCATTGATATGTGGCTCTGGCATTTTTGAGACCGAAAGACATCATTTGATAGCAAAATGTTCCCTAGGGGGTTGTAAAAGTAGTTTTGGGTTGATCTCCAGTTGCGATCCTAATTTGATTATAACTAGAGAAGTCTTCGATATGGGACAACATTTCATATCAAGTATTTGAGTCCACTACAATGTCAATGTT
The DNA here is from genome assembly GCA_018584345.1 of Thuja plicata. Taxonomy (NCBI): domain Eukaryota; kingdom Viridiplantae; phylum Streptophyta; class Pinopsida; order Cupressales; family Cupressaceae; genus Thuja; species Thuja plicata. The sequence goes on along the minus strand of MU224050.1, from coordinate 2,779,048 downwards.
GGGAAGTCGAAAGTCATCTTTCAGACATGCCAAGTTGAGATCTCTAAAATGAGTACAAGTCTTTATGATTTTATCAAGTTTCTCTACTATTACATTGTTAGAAACCCATTCACAGTAATCTATGGGTCGGATGATCTCAACATCAAGCATTTTTTGCAAATATGTTTTAACTAGTAAGGCAACTTGTGGATGCATCTTGCACAATTTTTTCTTGACAAGCTTAATCTTAGGGTCCACGACAAGATGATGTACTCCTTGATCTAGATCCAAGCCAGACATATCTTTACAAGTCCATACAAAGTTTATTCGTGACTTTCGGAGAATCTCGGTCATGTTCTTTCTTTCTTGCTCATTAAATGATGCTGCAATATATGTGATCTTAGGATTATCTGCATTTCCTAGGTTGACCTTGATTATATCCTCAAGTAGGATAGAGGATTTCTCTGGTGGCAATGTCATGAGAGGAAAGTCAACTTATCCCTCTTCTAGCACCTCAGAAAGGTTTTCACTAGAATGTGTCCTTTATTTTCTCTTTTTCTTCAACCAAAGATATCTCATAGAAGTTTTCACCATAGGGTGTTTTATTTTATGTTTTCCTTTTATTTTCCTTTTTGCGACTAAGAAAGTTGACTTGGCTACCAAAGTAGGCTTTCTCATTATAGATTATATTGTGCTCCTAATCTTGGACATTTCTTAGTCCAAAAAGGGATAATATTGCCTCATCCTTATTACATATGTCTAATGCAGGTGGTGAATATTGTTGGTCCCAATCGATAAGGTCAGGGTGTTTAAGAGGAAGGGTGGGGAATGAAAGGTCTACTGTAGTGATGACTAGGACATGGGTAGAGTTGATGAGATTATCTTTGATGTATTGGAAAGGGACTTCATAAAATTACTCATCAATGTATGAATCAGTCTCAACTAAACAATAATTTTTAGTAAAGGTCTCCTTGATTTCATGGGAACCCAATCCTTGCCCTCGAGGATAGCCAATTGCTTTGATGAGTGTCTTCCTTCCATCCTCATTTTCTCCAAGGCCCATTCCATGATATCTGATGGTTTCAACAATGGTAGTGGTCTTCACATACTTATCCTTAGGAATATCTATAGGGTTTTCTTCATCATCATTAAAAATCAAGGATAGCATGTCATTTTCCATGTGCTCATCTTCAAGGGATCTCCAATGGTTAAAAGTAGTCTTTTCTCATGTGATAGTTTCCTTACTCCCTTTTAGAAATATTTTCTTGGGTTTACCATAAGACCTTGGGGATAAGGGGAGTTGTCCAATGCACATGGTGCTCTCAAAATTATATTCCCATATTACTTGATTAGTGAGTGCTACCTTCTTTTCAAACTGAGTACCTTTTTCTTCAGTGACCTTCTATTTTCCTTTGTCAGATGATTTATCAGCTTTTTCAGGAGGATATTTCCTAGTAGTAGAATCTTCCTTTGCAATAGGTCGGTAAAATTCAAAAAAAGGACAATAGTATGATTGCTTACCTTCTAATCTCTTGGAGTATTTAAAAGTTTCTTCATCTCTAGGAATAGTGATTTATCTTCCATGATGGGGGAACTACAAGCATCGACTATATGTACATGTTACACCTGTGATAGTGTGTATCCAAGCTCTTCCCAATAGTATATTATAAGGAAGATCAAGATCAAGAACCTGGCAGATAGTTTCAATTAGGGCAAGACCCACTTGTAGAGGAAGCGCAATCAATGCTTTATATTCTCTTTCTCTTTCATCATAAGCCTTCATGGTAATTCTCTTTGTTACATCAATGAGGTCTTTAGAGAGTTCCAAATCTCTTAGCGTCTTCATGGTGCAAAGCTTCAAACTAGATCCATTGTCTATTAAGACACTTTTTATTTTAGTGGAATGCACTATGACTTAAATGTGAAGGGGCTTATTGTCATAAGAGTCAGAACCACGAAGGTCTTTGTCTTTGAATACTAGGTACGATTGTGCAGCTAGGTCCCTGATCATAACTTGAAACTGTGAGGCATAGATGTTCTTGGGGACTCAAGACTCAGTAAGGGATTTCTCAAGGGCTTCTTTATGTACAAGGTATTTATGGAGAAACTTAATTAGCATGGATATATGTGTGGGAGGCTTCCCCTGATGTACTAGTAGATCATAGCATGAAGAAGGTCTACCAGATGTGGATGGTGCAACTAGTGGAGTGGAAAAAACTTGGACATTTGATTGGAAAGGTGTCTCAATCTTTGTAAGAAATTGCAAAATGTTTCCTCATTTCTTTGCTTGATATTGTACATGTCACTTAGTGATGGTTGATGTTCACTATTGTAGGAGTATTATGAAATAAATGTTTCTTCCATATCAACAAAAGAAGATATAGATCCAGGGGGTATATTTATGAACCATTCAAGCACAGGTCCTCCAAGACGCGTAGTGAAGATTCTTTTAAGATAATCCTTGTTATAGGAGACCTCCTGACTAGCGACATAAAATTCTTTGAGATGTTGAACAGGACATGTTTCTCCCTATATTTTTCAAATTTAGGAATCTCAAAACTCACAGGAAATGGCATCATATGGATTGATTTATCAAATGGGTAAGGACATATCTCTTCTAAAGAGAATTCCTTCTTACCTCCATTATGTATGCTCTTAAGTTTGTTTATTTGATTTTTCTAAGTCATGAGCATTGTGATGTGTAAGTTGTCGACCAAAATATTGCCCCCCTCCAAACTGTGATGTTGAAAATCTAGTTGATGTGAGTCCAAGTCTAGAATGGGGTGTATAATGATATACCTGAGATGTTTGAGTAGATGTCTTCAAGACCCCAGAAGGAACCTTAAAGAGTGATGAAATGTATTTAACTGTAGATTTGGAAGATGATGTTTATGGTAACGATGTTTGACTAATACTCAAGACTCTAGCACCATACGGATTAGATACATTCATTGTGCACTACTACATTTGACCTCATTTTTCTACCAATCATTTTGACCATCAATTAAAAAGATTTAGGTTGGTCAGATTATAGAAGGAAAACTTCTTTTTTTTTTTAATCCATGCCCGTGTTAGTCAAAATTTTGACCAATACCATGTAGGTCGCAATTTCGACCAACACGGGCATAACTTTAAAAAGAAAAAAGATATAGCATCTCATTTCATTGTTTGGTTTTAAGTTGGGAGCACGAAGGAGCTGGAGCCTACGATTGTTTGAAGTTTTATTTGGTGAGAGTAAAAGGAGGACTGCCTGCCTACGAGGGTTGCCACTGTGGTTTGGTGTAAAAGGAGGACCGCCTACCTGCGAGCTGTTGCCACTGTGATTTGGTGTAAAAGGAGGACCACCTGTAAGGATTTCCTTACTCTGCATTTGTTTGGCATTATTTTATTGGTTACCTACTTAGGGCCCATGAGCAATGAGCTAGGGCATTATGTATTTGGTATTTGCTGGCATGTTTTTAACATTTTTGTTACTGGTATTTGTTTTCTGCCGACTTCGTGTGGATTGGAATGTCAAATCTAACTCCATAGGAAGTCTACCTGAAGTCATAGCTTTCAATTGCAACTAGTCTGAGATCATTTGGTGGAGAAATCCGAAAGAAATCGTGTGACAATTATCTATAGACCATTTTTGACATAAAACTAAGGCAGTCGACTTTCTACAGTCAATTTTCTATGGACTCTTTTAGACCAGGTGTGACTGTATACACACTATGGCTTCAGAAGTGCTTAAAAAGACCACAAATAACAAAGCAACCATAGACTCCTTGCACTCCAAAGACTCCAAACCTTCATC
>MU224050.1:2732972-2756824 GCA_018584345.1 Thuja plicata | reverse complement strand
ACAAATAAGAATACTTTCTTTACGTGAAGGTTTTGGTAAAAATATTGGCAACTTGTTTGGATGTTGGGCAATAGTAGACTGATGACTTGTCCATGAATGAGATCCCCAATGTAGTGTATCTGGATGTCAATATGCTTGGTCCTTTGATGATGGATTGGGATACATGAGATTTTAGTATCACATTGATTGTCTCAAAATATGATTGATGGTTGTTTAGATTGAATACCAAACTCAATGAGAAAATTCTGAAACCAAATAGCCTTAGTTTTGGTACTTGGCTTCAATAGAAGATGGACTACTAAAAAATCACTTCTTTCTCTCTAACAAACAAGTCTTGAACCAAGTGAGAAGCTATAAGTTGAAGTCGTGAACTTATAGCTTCTCACTTGGTTCAAGACTTGTTTGTTAGAGAGCAAGAAGCAATTTTTTATTGGTCCATCTTCTATTGAAGTCGAGTACCAAAACTGAGGCTATTTGGTTTTAGGATTTTTTTTTTTTAAAAAATTCAATTTTCGTTGAAATTTTGACATTCAGTGGTTGAAACAAAAAGAGTTTGGTCGAAATGGTTCGACCATTCTGTGTCAAAATCTTGCGTCGTGGGTTTGGCATCCTGGTCAAAATAGAAAGAGTTTGGTCAAAATGGTTCGACCATTCTGTGTTGAAAGCTTGCATCGTGGGTTTGGCATCCTGGTCGAAACATAAAGAGTTTGGTCGAAATGTTTTGACCATTCTGTGTCGAAAGCTTGCGTCGTGGGTTTGGCATCCTGGTCGGATGGGTCAAACATTTTGACCAACCTTGGTCGAAACATTTCGATCAAATTTGGCCAAAACTTTTCAAACATTTTGACTGAATCTGGTCGAAAATTTCCAGGCATTCGATGAACGTTTGGTCAAAGTTTTGACAAATACTGTGGGTGTTTGAATACGTTAATTTTGACCAAGTTTGTGTCAAAATTTCAGCGTTAGCAAGAATGTGTTGATCTTTCGACGAGAAAAACATCGACAAAGAAATTTGTGGGTCTTTCGACCAATCTGCGTAGATAATGCGACCAATTTTCACTGAATATAGGGGCCAATTTTACTAGTGGTGGTTTTGGTGCTATTATGTGAAGTCATAATAGGTATAACACTGATAATCTATTGGATTTGTTTAGGTGTTAACTAGAATGTCGGTTACGATGTTGATGTAGTTGTTGATATAAAAGGCCCACTAGAAGTAGCCTTATCTCTCCCTTGAGATGATGTTGTGTTAATTTTAGAAGTTGTTTTTTTGACAGGGTCTCTAGCCTTGGTGACATTGTGATAAAGTAATGCTTCATCAAAATTTTTGGGAGTTATGACACCATTATGGACAAGGTTCACAAATATTTATTTTTATTGGATTGAATTACCTTCTCCACCATCTCCACATTATAGGGATCTTTAAGGAAATCATTGATTTGTGGAGCCAGGGAAGGTTCAATATGTTCATGTTGATCAACATACTCAACCTCTTCCTATGTCTGGTTAACAGTTTATGGCATCCCTAGACCTTCAAGAGGTACTGAGGCAAAGCGATTCTCATTGTCTAGAAATCGTTGAGTAATATTCTTGGCTTGTGAATGGGTTATGACCATAAAATATGACTTCAAAAGGAAGATAAGGAAAGATTGGATGATGAAAGATGAACTTAGGAGCAACGGTTTGGATATTTTTTTTATTACAAGGGAAGAGCCTCAAAGACTTGCTTGATGATTTGATCAAGGATTGATGATTGATTGGCGAGGGAAGGGCCTCAAAGTTTGATTTGATTTGAAGGTTTGGGACAACCTTAGTGAAAAGGAGATCCTTTGAAAGAGAGATGATGAAACCCTTGTTCTACTTGTAGATAGATTAATGATCACAAGCAAGAGAGGGATGAGATTGATTGAATCGACTACTCAAGACAGACTTTTTTTCTCAGTGATAAGATTTGATTTTGATTAAGGATGAGGATCTCAAAGACACCTTAATAAATCTTTCCACCTATGATTGATGATGAAGGTGTAAAGATAAGATTTAATGAGTCTTGATGATGTTGGATGTGGAAATATCAAGATAAAATATTGATTTAGGTCCAAAATAAGAAAGATGAGGTTGTGGAAGATTAGAAGAGTGAAGGATTGATAACACGAGGAAGGTTTAATCATATGTATGAAAGTTGAAAAAGGTGTTATTGACACCTAGTTTATGCAAGTAATTTGAGAGATTGTTGTTGAAGATGATCTTATTGACTTTTTCCTGATCTTGGATTTCGTTTTGGACAGTCTATGATGTGTTGATACTTCTTGGCATTTTGATCACTAGTTTTCTTTTCTCTATCGATCAAAGGTAGTGGAATTTTATCTTTCCTATGCTTTGAAGGATTTGACATATCCTATAGAAGTGATGATTTAGTTAACTAATGTGTTTAAGGGAAACAAATAATTTTCACACTCAAACAAGGCATTGACTATGCTAAGCGTACCTTGATTCAAGCAGGGGACAAACATAAGTCTAAAAATAATCCAAAAAGGAGCAAAGAAACCTTGAAGGATACAAGCAATTGTGCAATGTGTATGTTTAAGTGACATTTTCAAGCCACCAATGTTTCCACTAGCCTAACAAAATCAAAGATAGTCAAGCAATATCTACCTAAGGAAGTGTCTTAGTGATCAAAACCTTTTCTCACAGACTGATATCCCTTCAGCTCACATAGCCTTGTCACCCCTTAGAGGGCTCCTATGCTTTTTCCTTTTCTGACAGCTAAACATAGAACAATTTAAACGAGACTACACAATGAGACCTTAAATCCCATATTTGTTGTCTCCAAATCCTCAAGGGGACACTTATGGTGAGTGTCTTCGAGAGAGATTCTTCCCCTTCCTTGCACAAAGATTATGCCACTTTCGGAGGTGAACCGAGTAGCTTCTATCCTAAGGTGTCTAGTAAGGGCTTCTATTCTAAGCTATCTCCCATAGTCTTTCAAGAACGATTAAGGCCTATATCCCTACAAGTACTAGACATAACGTATTCCCACACGCGGGATTGACACCTTGTAGCCCTAAAAAATCTAGCAATAAAAATAACTATGTCCTCCGAGACATTAATATCAAAGATGATTTTGATTATAGTGGTTTGGAAGGGTTGGGTTTTTCTTTTTTCCCACTTGGGTCGCTCCTGCAAGATTTTTCCCTCAACTGCTGGCCCTCTAAGGGTATAATGAAAAAAAGGAAATTGGATGACAAATGAAGGTCGAGATTTTTGATTTTCCTCAAGGGAAAAGAGAATACTCTCCTGCTCCATTGGTTTTTGCAAACATGCCATGCATATATTCATTTACAAAAAATCCTTTTCTAAATGATAAATCAATTAGGTCTTGATTTCTAATTACCTCTAGGACTAGTGAAACTAAACAGAGAAGGGATCACACAGAGAGTGCTTGTTGCCAAATTTTCACTACTGAACAATTTATTGCTTTGATTTCTTAACCTTTTGTTTTTTTATCATCAAGGCACCTATTTACCAGGTTTTCACCAGGATGATGATTTTTTTTAGGACATTTTATAATGTTTTTTTATTTTTTGCTGATTTTATAATTATTTGTAGATTTTTTCAGGAACTTTTTTTGCTTTTCATGATATTTTCAGGATCATTTTGTTGTACAATAACTCTAATCAAGTATAGAACCGCTTTAAATAAAAAATATTGATAGGATAAGGGAGTGGCTCTCCCTCTAGTGTTTCTATCTCATATGCTCTAGATCCAAATTTAACTGTGACCACAAAAGGCCCTAACTAGTTGAGCTCAAACTTTCCTTTCTTTTCATGGCTTTGGAGATTCTTCAGGTTATTTTGTAGTACTAGATCACCAACTTTAAATTCCTAAGGTTTGATCTTCTTATTGAACTGTAAGTGAAGATAATTTTTATAAACGTGAAGGTGGTTAAGGGCATTGAGGTTTCATTCATTGAGGAGATGTAATTCTTGTAAGAGAGAAACTCGGTATTCTTCTTCATATATCATATTCTTCAAAGAGATTCAAAGGGATGGGAGATCAATTTCAATGGGAAGAACAACCTCAACACCATAAACAAGGGCGAATGAAGTGGCTCCAGGAGAGTACAAATGGAGGTTCAGTAAGCCCATAGGGCGGGATTTAACTTAAGGTGTCAATCACCACCAACATCATTGACTAAATTTTTGTGGATTTTAAGGATGTTTTATTAGTAGCCTCTTCTTGACTGTTAACTTGTGGATAATACTTGTTGGAACAATGCTAGGTAATGCAAAATTTTCTATAAATTTCAGTGACATCCTTATTTTTGAAAGGGGTCCTATTATCCATGTGGATATCTCACAGGATTCCATAGCAATAAATGATGTAATTTAGGATGAACTTCAAAATTTTCTTGCTTGTAGTGTAAGTGAGAGGGGTGGCTTTAACCCATTTGGTAAAATATTCAGTCGTAACAAGGATATACTTGTGGTGATTGGAAGAATTGGGAAAGATCTGTCCTACAAGGTCAAAACCCCATCGTGAGAAAGGCCAGCGGGTGATTATGGGATGAAGTTCTTGGGCGGGTGCGTGTGTCAAATATCCATGCTATTTATAGGTACACATTTATTCACAAAATGATAAGCGTCTTTCTCCATAGTCGGCTAGTAATATCCAGTACGTAGCAACTTATTTGCTAGGGTGAGTCCATTGGAGTGGGCTCCACAAATTCCTTGTTGCACATCTTGGAAGGTTTTTTTTCTCTACCTCTGAGTTCATATATCTGAGAAGGGTTCCATCGAAGTATTTTCAGAAGAGGGTATCTCCAAGGATAGTGTAACGAGATGTTCAACGGATGAAAGGTTTACGTTGATAAGGGGTAAGGGTAAGTGGAATGATCTCATCACGGAGGTAGGAATAAATGTCTTGGTACCAAGGGGAGTCGAGATCAGCAATTTCACACACCATCTCAGACTCCGGTTGGTTTTAGGCAGGGACCATAAGATTCTCAACAAGAATTTCACACCTTTTACTCTTCTCTGGCATAGATATCAAAGAGGCAATGGTAGCCATTGCATCATTTTCTATGTTGTTAGCTCTCAAACTTTCTTGAAATGTGACTTTTGTAAATTGTGATTTTGGCTCTTCAATCAACCAACGATAAGGGATAAATTTTTCATCCTTTGTTTGGTATTCATCGTTAACTTTCTCGATAACCAACTAAGGGTCACAAAAGACAAGCAAGTTAGAGATCTTCCATCGAATATCTTAGCGAAGTCCCGCTACCAAGGCCTCATATTCTGCAATGTTGTTTGTGCAAGGAAATGTAAGCTTGTAAGACTTAGAAATGAGGTATCCTTGAGGTGTCACAAAAAATAATCCTTCCCCTAATCCCTTCTGTGTATAGGATCCATCAAAATAAAGCTTCCATTGTATGCTCAGGGTAATAGTCATGATGGACTCATTTGGAAAATCAATGACAATAGGATGATCATCAGGAACAAGAGCGTCTGCGAGCTAATCTACAATCAATTGACCCTTGATAGATTTACGGTCTACATATATAATGTCAAATTCACTCAAGATCATGACCCATTTTTCTGTACCTCCACTGAGAAAATATTTTGAGAGGAGGTACTTGAGAGGATCGACCTTAGCAATGAGTTGTGTTTTTTATTAAGCATGTAGTGACATAGCTTCTATGTACAAAAGACCATAGCTAAACATGCTTGCTCAATAGCAGTATAGTTCAACTCATAACCAACAAGTGTTTGATTAAGGTAGTAAAAACCATGCTTCTTTCCATTGTCATCTAGCTATGCAATAAGTGCACCCAATGCCACTATTATAGCCAATTGTAGAGAATTAAAGGTTGTCCAAGAATAGGCGGGACCAACACTGATGAGTTAATACATTAACTATTCAAATGCTTTTTAACACAATCAATCCCATATTAAATTAGTATCTTTGTGCATGAGATGTGAGAAAGGATGAACTTTATCGACCAGTTGAGCTATAAATATGCAGACTGGCTAAAGTGGGCCTTGTAAAACACAAGGTTGTTTTAATGTTTGTGGAGGTGGCACATCCAAGATGGATTTCACCTTCTTAGGATCTATGTCAATTCCTCTTCTAGACACGATGTAACTTAGTAGTTTACCTGATTAAACTCCAACGACACATTTATTGGCATATAGCCTTACTTTTTACTTCTCCAATCGCTCAAAGATGGTTGTAAGAATTTCTAAATGTGATTCTCTTATTTTTTACTTTCCGGGGAGATCATCTACATAAACTTCCATTATCCTATGAAGGAGATCATGGAATATTTTTTTCATTGCTTGTTGATATGTGATTGGAATTTTTGATATCAAAGGGCATCATTTGAGAGCAAAATGTTTTCTAGGGGGTTGTAAAAGTAGTTTTGTGTTGATCTCCAGCTGTGATTATAACTAGAGAAGTCATCCATAAAGGACAACATTTCATATCCAATAGTTGAATCCTCTATGATGCCGATGTTGGGAAGTAGAAAGTCATCTTTCAAACATGGCAAGTTGAGATCTATAAAATTAGTACAAATCTGTATGCTTTTATTAGGTTTTGCCACTAGTACATTGTTAGAAACCCATTCAGGGTAATATATGGGTTGGATGATCTAAACATCAAGCATTTTTTTCAATTCTTCTTTAACTAGTAAGGCAACTTATGGATGTATGTTGCACAATTTTTGCTTGACAGGCTTAATCTTAGGATCCACAACAAGATAATGTACTACTCGATCTGGATCCAGGCCAAGCATATCTTTATAAGTCAATGCAAATTTTATTTGTGAATTTAAGAGAAGCTTGGTCATGTTCTTTATTTCTTACTCATTAAGTGATTCTACAATATATGTGATCTTAGGAATATCTGCAGTTCCCAGGTTGACCTTGATTGTATCCTCAAGTAGGATAGAGGATTTCTCTAGTGGCAATGTCATGAGAGGCAAGTCAACATCTCCCTCTTCGAGCACCTCACAAAAGTTTTTACTAGAAGATATGCCCTTTATTTTCTCTTCTTCTTCACCCAAAGATGCCTCAGAGAGGTTTTCACCATAGGGTGTTTTATTTTATTTTATTATTTTTATTTTCATTTTTGCGACTAAGTGAGTTGAATTTGCTACCAAAGTAGGATTTCTCTTTGTAGCTTATATTTTTCTCTAATATTGGAGATTTATCATTCCAAAAAGGGGTAATACCGCCTCACCCAAATTACATATGTCTAATGTAGGTGGTGAATTGATGCAGAGTGGACTACCAGAAGCCTCAAAAGGATTCAATAGGGCAATGTACCCTTCAATTCCCCAACTCCAAGAGGCAAAGGTTCCCTACACTTATCACAAGTGTAGGAATGACTTGGTTCTAGGTTATCACAACCTATTCCCCTTTGGGAAACCTACTCACTAGATCCCACCAAGTCTAGAACACCAACTACCAAAGGTTGGCTCTTAAGCACTTATCCCAAATTATCAATAATACCCCATAAAATGACTCCAAGGACCAGGGGTGACCTACACTCATGGATGTGGCCTATTTAGGTCCCTAAGGTAAGGATTCCATGATCCTATTCAACATATGCAACCTTTTGAACATAGTTGCTTTGGAAACCCTCCTATTAGCTTGTAGCCTTTTCTCAAAGGATTTTGATCTTACAAAAAATATTTCCACATAACCCCCTGAAAAAATTAGGGATTCAGATACCCTTTATGGCCTAAGGTATTAGACTTAAGTACCAAAACATGAAGATGAAAGGGAGACAAGTTGGCACACAAAATTGCTACTGTAATTAGGCCTAATTAGGTCTGCATTTGCACTACAGGTGCTATTTCCTTGCATCCAATGCTCAAACAAACACTTGGATCATGTGAGGGCATGTATGAGGGTCTTATACACCGATTTTGAGGTCTTGATAAATCCCCAAACAAAAAGTTATGTGAACTGTCCTAATTCACTGGTTGGTGCACACATGGACATGTACACCTAGGGCATCATGAAAAACCCATTTACCTGCACTTTGACAAACCCCACCTGCATATTCTTAAAGAACATAATCAAAACATGATTTCCACCAAGGGTCATTAAATTCCCATGGTGGAAACAAGAAATAGACACAATTCTTATTGAAACACTGATTTAGGGCCTACAAACCAGGCGGTAAGAGTGAAAATTCAATAACTTGAAATGTATAGAAGATCTATACATGAGACCAAGTGCAAAAGGAAGATAATTCATAGGACCAAATTTATGTGTCAGAATTTCATTCAATTTCTTCTGTACATGTCCGTACCAACTAACTGTTCACGAATTTAGAGAGAAATGGTTGATCTTTATTGATTCTTAATGCCAAATTACATCATCATCCTACCACCCACCTATAAGGGCTTCTGTAGTAATTCCCAATATTTATATCTCATTTTTAAACTAACTAGCCATTTGGGAATGAGTTTTACAAGTTTTGACAAAAGTTGTCAATGTTGCTCAAAAGTTGCTTGACAACTTTTTGAGCAATTTTCCAATATTTTGCAATTTTTTATACTAGGTGACCAAACTTGGTTCAAAGATTTATTTTGTTATCACTAATGGATCAAAACATGAAAAGCATGAAAATAACCAATGATTTAGGTTTTGGAGATTCATTGACCAATAGTTGACCAAGGGCTTATAAAATGCCAATCTTGGAACTAGGTCTTACAAAAGAAGTCCAATGTGAACCTAGGATACTAACATGATCTAAAGGTCACTATGACTTTGAAGGAAACCATAAGTTACAAATGAACACTTAGGTTAACTAGGGTGCTCCTGCACCATGAATCTTATTTGTCCAGGTGTATATAAAATTATACCTTCATGAGATTAGTATTATATCTATTAATTCAACAAAGATTTAACAAAGATTAGATAATTTGAATTGAAATCAACAATTGAGCATCTCATGGCTCTCTAACTAGGAAAGAAAAATTATACTTTCAGCTTAAAGCATCCATATAGGACAATCCTAGAATGAGAATTGAAGCTATTTGACCAAGATAATGCCTATTTAGCTCCAATTACTCACTATAATACAAATCCTAACATGTAATTGTTATGAAATCAATTCTATTTGCCCATGGTGATGATGGTTTGCTTCATGAGTGTGTGTGTTTATTAAATTCATCAAAATTGGCTTCTATTTAATGGATTTTCCAAGGGTAGGGGGTAGAGTTGATTAAACCATGGTTAAGGCTTGGTTGGATTAGGGGTTTCAAATTGTGAGACCATTTAAATGGTGGTTTTAAATAAGGGGACAATTTGAGTGATCAAGATGCAACTCCAAGATGTGTGATGGAATTGATTTGGCTTGATCCATGTGAGCTCCCATTCTCAATCCTCATTGGTCGATCAATTTTATCCCATGTGATGTATGAGGAATTTAAGGGATTTAATTAAATGATTCAATTGATTTTATTTAGCCACGTACACCCTTGAAAGGGTTGGATTTAAATTAAATTTAACTATGCAATTAAATGATTAATCTCAATTGTACATTTAATTTGATTTAATTAATCCAAAGGCTTTTAATAATTCAATTAATTCAAAAATTGCTTGATTTGAATTGATTTTCTCACTTTATTCCTTTTTTTAATTCATTGACCAATTTTGGGTGTCTACAAATACCCCTCTTTGAATCGATGTGCAAAGGAAGAATGTCTGATGTTTTGATTAATCTGATTTGAAGTGATGATGCCTGATCTAATTTTGATTGATGCTTGATTCACTAATGCTAGATGAAAAAATTGATGTGAAAAACTGATTTGAAATGGCCCACTGATAACGATTAAAATTTTTAATGCCCCAGATGTGGATTGAACGATGCAGATTTGATTAATGATAGGATGTTGCCCCTGATGTAGAAAAAAGTATGATATAAATCATTGCTTTCAGTTCTCGATATAGATATGATGCCCTCTCGGGAAATGAATCAAAATGATTTTGGATGATGTGGTTTGAGATCAGACAATTTCGATGAGGTTTCTGATAAAATCTATTTTACAAAAATGCCCCAGTGAGGAAAGATATCAAGTCAATTAGGTTAAAAGCTAAAAAAATACCTTTTTAAAAGGTCAAAAAGGTATAAATTGAGGTGAAAAGGTCATTTTCATATTTTACTTTCACTTTTTACCTCCACTTTTTCTCTGGTTGAAAAGTGAGTTGGTAGTGATGGTTATCCCGATTAAGGAGCATAGGTTCGAGCGCGAACGACAATTTCAGCGACCATTCAAGTATGGACCTCCAGTGAGTTCTTTTTACCTCTTTCGTTGAGCCAATTTCGAAATTGTACTATTTAGTTTTACTCACGCGTTTATTAGGGTAAAAAGTTTATTATTTTTTCTAAAGTAGTGTGTACAATAGGGTAAAATAGTGCGTACACTAGGAAGTTGCGCATCCCCAGGGTCAAGTAGTGCATAGGGTCATGAGATATAGGGCTTAGAAACACTTAGTATTAACGCATAGAATGTAAACTGATGCTGCGCACACAACAAGGTTGCGCATTTGATCAATTAATTAACACGTAAGTTTGAACTAGTGCATAAGTAATTTAGTGCATACATCAAGATGAAATGATGCGGTCACCAAGATAAAGTGCCGCGTAGCTTGATTTGAAAATGAAACCTTGATTTTGATCATCTTTGATTTGATAAAGGTATATGATTGATTGCATGTTTGATTAGGCCTGATTGTGTGATGAAAAAAAATGTGTTTGATGTTAGTATAACCATTTAGATGAATGTTTGATAATGTCAATCTAGATAGGTAGGATACTTTGATTGTTTTCTCCGTCCTCACGATATAGACTCAGGAAGAAAATAGTTGTGCTCAAGAAGAGTGATAGATTGATAGAAACTTGAATGACTTAGGATGATCCATACAATATGATGATACTAAGATGATTTTATTTGATTGCAAAAAAGGCGCGATTCTGGAAGTTGTATATATGGGGATTACCACCTTGGCCATTAGATATGATCAATCAGTTGACCGCACAGGAGAGACGTGTGATTGGTTTTTGTGGGTTGTCGTACCTCCTAGAGATGCCACGGTTCTAGATGAACCAGGGTCTTCTCACAACAATGGTAGAGGGATGGCACTCTAACCATAATACCTTTCATTTTCCATTGGGAGAGATGACGATCACACCTGAGGATGTGTATCAGTTATTCAGGATTTTGACTCGAGGAGATCGAGTTTACTACGATCAAGTCTATGATGGTGAGGCATGCAGACAGGTGTTCGACAACATTCCGTAGGCCCAGTTCATTTCCTTTCCACAATTTCTAGCAGTACTTGGATCACTGATAGGTGGATTTATTCTACCTGATCGACGAGGGCACGACTTTGCTGTTGGATGGGGTTGAGTCCTTGAGGATATGATAAAAAATCGGAGATGATTTGATTGGGGATCATGCATTCTAGCGCATTTATACCATGAGTTACATGATGTGGTATACAGACATGGTGTGACTCTTTTCACAGGTGCAGTGTTACTCCAGCTCTGGAAATGGGAGCACATTCCTGTTACTAGACCTATTTCTAGGCGAGTTCATGATCCTCATTGGTCATATGGATTTTTATACGCGGGAGTGATTGTCCAACCTCATCTGGGCAAGTTAGATTTCTGGCGACGCATGTTAGATGACATGGATCAAGTGGTATGGCGTCTGTATCCTGGCTATGAGGCTTGGCAGGAGGATGATACAAAGCTTCCATACTTGTTCGCTCCTCGTTGGATGATTGGTTGATCTGCATTGGTTATCGAGAGATTTTATTTGTATAGAGTTCTCAAACAATTTGGCAGTACACATGATATTCCATAGGGCTTAGCCTTATATGCACGAGTACAAGCTAAGAGATCGATGTGAGGTCCACAGGTTGATTTTGAGTATGTCTACGATGAGATTTACATGATGGGATACATAGCCTGGGACATGCGAGAGCATGTAGCTAATGTAGGTATGTCAGCAAATTATACACAATGGTTTACACGACATAGATTCCCATAGTTCACAGATCCTAATGAGCCCATTCTTGATATTGATGACCCTTCTAATGATGATGGTGTCAACAGCGGGGGAGAGGTGGTGGGAGACAGAGGGCTCAACGAGTTCCTCAGAGGGGGGGTGGTGGTGGTGGTGGTGGTAGAGCTCAAGGCAGAGTTCAAATGAGAGGTGGCAGGGTGAGAGCGAGGGGTGAAGGATTTGGTGCCATGCACGCTCATCAGGTTCCTCCAACAGTGTGGGGTTAGAGATGATAGCGAGTAGCCAAACATGCTCAGTTAACATAGGCTAGACAGAGACACTAGGCTCTAGTGATTCTGGTAGTTCCACGTGTACAAGTTGCTCCACAGGTACCAGTTCCTCTACAGGCACCATAGGCTATATGCACATTGACATAGGATGTCAGGACTTTGCAGGCTGGTATGACAACTATGAGTGACTGGATTGATCAGGTTGCTAGCATGATGTAGTAGTTTATGACCATGATGATATAGAGGCCTAGTGTTGTGAGAACGAGTTAGATGCCTCATACAGATCATGGTAGTACAATGGACAGAGGTACAGATGGCACAAGTGGTCCTAAAGGGACAGGTGGCACATATGAGACATGTGATGCAAGTAGTGCCCCTGGTTGAGTTTTGATCCTCATTGTTATATCAATGTACCATATGTATTTTGATCGCGAATATGATGTACCTCTTTTATGATGATGTATCTTGATTAGACATGATGACATTTGATTTCCACTACTTTATGATATTACTTGTTCTTGATTTCCATGCTTATCTGATGATATATGAGACGTTCTTTGATGATATGCATTTCTATATGATTCTATGATGCACTTAATTTACATGTTATGGATGCAATGCCTTATATATGACATAGTTAGATGGATGCAAAATGTATGCAAATTTAATTCTAGATGCTTTTAATTTAAGATGTATGCAATGCTAAATGATAATGCAATACAAGGAACTTAAATGAATGCATTTTATTTTTTTTGTATTTTGATAATGCAACATATATATGGGATGCCCTTAAATGAATGAGAGATGCTTATAATGATTAATGTTTAATGATCTTTGATTTGTAAATAATAATGAATAATGATTAATGAATGCAATGATAAATGCACAAGAAAGTCCCATATAAATGATTTGAACAAGAAATTGATGATGTGAACCCCTTTTATGATGATGCTACCCCCTTAACTTAGGAAAATCCTTTTATGCAATTAATCTAAAATGAAAATGCAACTAACTATCATTTTTGCAAAGAAATGCAAATGGATATACTTTCATCATTGAGCCTTGGAATAAGTAGCAAGTACAACCATTACTGGTTGGATGACCACACCATGATGATATGAATATTGCTTTCATCAGATTTCAATTAGTCGAAACCTAGTACAACCCTCAGGGAGTCTGAATACTGGTTTCATCGGATTTAATGTTGCAATTGGATGTTGGTATTAAGATATCGAAGATCTAAATATCCAAGGTATCTGTTTGCGTAAACAAACAAAAATTGAGTCTCCATATGAAAATGTCAATGATGATTCTTTTATGATCATGTCATTAGATGAGTTTACATATCTTGGTGAACCAATCTCCAGACAATCACACAACAAGCAAGAAAAGATGTCATCCTTTCATCATCACTAATCTAGTCAAAACATCATCAATTGGCTAAAAACACATGACTCAAGCAAACAAAACTCATCAAAACTATAAGTGCTTGTATTGTTTGTTATTTTCCAATAGAATTCCATCCATTCTGATCTTGTGATTGTTTTGCAAATTTTTAATCTTGATAATAAGGTCACGAAAGGTCAAGGATCAAGTGTCGAGATCGAATGTTTGGTTGAACAATGATGTAAATCAAAGGTTCAGAGTCTATATGTTGAATTTTTTGATGTGCAAGTTGTGACTCGAAGTTTGCTAGAAATTCGTCAGCTTGAAAAGAATGCCCCCAAGTACAAATGAACAAAGGTTAACCTCGGCAAAAATGAAATTTGACGATGAACAAGGCTTGACAAAATGCCGCTCATAGACTTTATTAGGACTATGCGCAAATGACAAATGCAATGAGGATGTACACATGAGATGGAGCAATGCAGTATGTACAAATGAGGCTAGGAAAGACTTAAGGGTCAAAAAGGCTTGTGTTTACCAGGTTTTCACCCCTCTAAATTTATTGCTCTTTTTTCCTTTTTTGCTACCAAGGCACCTATTTGCTAGGTTTTCACCAAGGCACTTTTTATCTTTTCAATTTTTTTATTTTTTCTTCCTTTTTATTTTTTTTTGATTTATTATCAAGGCGACTGTTTACCAGGTTTTCACCAAGATAACAAATTTTTTTGGGATCCATATTTGAATGTTTTGGCTTTCTTCATGCTCAATTTTCTACATTTTTCTCTTTTCTCAAGAATACTTTCAACTGCTTTTGAATTTCTTCTTGATCCTTTTTCAATGTTTTTTGATTATTTCAGGATCTCTTTTCAATGTTTTTGGATTATTTCAGGATCTCTTTTCACTATACAAAGAATGGTTCTTTCTCTCATCTGATACTCTTTCAACCTATACACTTTCATCTGATCATATATAAAACCTCTTCAAGTGGATGCCATTGATAGACTCTTGTAACTCTTCTCCATCACTATCATCTAGTCTATATGTTCCCGTGTCAAAAGAAGAAGTAATGATAAATGGGCCTAACCAATTTGCTTCCCATTTTATTTTCTTTTCTTGTTCCACTTGGTTCTTAGGATTTTCTCGTAACACTAAATCCCCAACTTGAAATGTTCTAGGTATGATCTTCTTGTTGTAATTTCTTGACATCCTATTTTGATACACTTTGAGGTGTTCATATACTTGGGTTTGATATTCTTCTAGTAACTCCAACTGTTGAAGCCTAGTAACCCTATAATCCTCATTTGTTATCAAACCATGCAAAGAAACTCTCAAGGATGGGATCTCAACCTCTAAAGGCAATACAACTTCTGCTCCATAAACAAATGAAAATGGTGTGGCTCCTATTGGTGTTCTTATGCTGGTCTTATATACCCACAATGTTGGATTTAATTGTACATGCCAATTTCTTATTGAATTATCAATTGTCCTTTTCAATATTGTGAGGATATTTGTCTCTGCTTGACCATTCCCCCGAGGATAATAAATGGAAGCAAAATGATGTATAATATGGAATTTGTCACATAGGTCATCCACATCTTTGTTTTTGAATTTATTTCTATTATCCATGAGTATAGCATGAGGAATGCCATATCTACAAATGATGTGATTTAGTAAACATTGAAATTTGTTTAATCGTTGCCGTTGTCAAAGGCACAACTTCTACCCATTTAGTGAAATATTCTGTTTTATGATGTATTTATGACCATTGGATCAAGGTGGATAAATCATCCCTTTTAAATCAAACCACCATTGATAAAAGGTCCAAGGTGTGGTCATTGGGTGTAAATCTTGCGCTGGCGCATGAATTATGTTTTCTTGATATTGGCATTTCTGATATATCTTGACAAAGTGACAAGCATCCTTCTCTAGAGTTGGCCAAAAGTATCCCATGTGAAGGATTTTCTTAGCTAAATTTAACCCACTAGAGTGAGATCCACAAATCCCCTTGTGAACCTCTCTTAAAGCTAAATTTGATTCCTCATCCTCTAGATACCTAAGAAGGATTGCGCCAAGACTCTTGTGATATAATGTGTAGGAAAGGATCGTATAACGTGAAGTTTGGAATATAAAGTGTCTCTTTTGATTGCGGGTTTGGTCCAAGGGTAAAGTTTGGTCTCGTAGGTAAGTGAAATAGGTCCATAACAAGTTTAGTCATGTCTAACTAATAGGCATATGATTTGGGAATCATGAAGGTCAAATGCTGGTCTCACAAACTCTTCTACCAAGAATTCATATCTAGCATTTTGTTCTGGAATTTGACGAAGGGAGGCTAAGGTCGCCATGGCATCTACTACTCTATTTCTTTCTCTTGGAATTTTCTCAAAAGTTATCAAATCAAAGTATTTCTTCCAATATTCTATCATCTTCTTGTAGGGCATCAAATTTTCATCTTTTGTTTGGTACTCATCATTAATCTGATTTATCACTAGTTGAGAATCACCATACACTTGCAATTTTGTCACTTTCCACTCTTAAGCCATTTTGATGCCTATGACTAGGCCTTCATATTCGACAATGTTGTTGGTACATGGAAAAAGAAGTTTGTATGCCTTTGGAATTGTGTAACCTCAAGGAGTAATTAAGAGAATGCCTTCCCTCAATCCATGTTGAGTGTAAGATCCATCAAAATATAAATTTTCCATGTTTTTGCCTCCACATTAATTATTTCTAAAATTGGAAATTCCACTTGAATAGTATGATTATGAACTAAAAGATACTCTGCCAATTGATCCTCTATTACTTGTCCCTTGATGGATTTTCTATCCACATACTCTATGTCAACTTCACTCAAAACCATCACCCATTTGGCAAATCTTCCTGTAAGAGTTGTTTTTCTAAGTAGATCTTTAAAGGATTGATTTTAGCAATAAGCTTAACTTTGTGCACCAACATATAATTACATAACTTTTGAGGAGCAAAAAATACCGCAAGGCAAACTATTTCAATGAAGCTATAGTTGAGTTCATATTTGACCAATGTTCTGCTAAGATAAGAGATTGCCTTTTCTTTTCCATCTTTATCTTCTTGAGCCAATAATACTCCTACACAATAATCTGTTTCTGAAATGTACAAGAGTAAAGACTTTCCTTTGATAGGTGGCATAAGTATAGGTGAATTCACCAAGTATCACTTCAATAAGGATTAAGCTTCTTCACATTGTGCATCCCATTTGAAAATTATGTCTTTATGTAAAAGTCTTGTGAAAGAATGGCACTTTTCTACCAATTGAGATATAAATATTCTTATTGATTGTAACCTTCCTTGTAATGATCTCATTTGGCTTATGTTCTTTGGTGCATCCATTTCCATGATAGCTTGCACTTTCTCAGGATCAACTTCTATTCCCTTTGCTGAAACTATGTATCCCAATAACTTTCTGATTGGACTCCAAATGCACACTTCTTGGGATTTAGCCTAACTTTAAATAGTTCCAACCTTGTGAAGATATTTTCCAAGATAGGTAGATGATCCTTCCTTTCATGTGATTTAGCTAAGATATCATCCACATAGTCTTCAAGAAATGTATGCATCATATCATGAAAAATAGTAGTCATTGCCCTTTGATAAGTAGCTCCAACATTTTAAAGTCCAAAGGGCATGACGTTCCTACAAAATGTACCCCATAGGCATGTGAAGGTTGTTTTATCTTAATCTTCTAGTTCTATCTTAGTTTGGTTATATTCACTAAATCCGTCCATAAGAGAGAACATAGAGTGTCCTGATGTCAAATCCACTATAGCATCAATACTAGGTAATGGAAAGTCATCCTTTGGACATACCAAGTTACATCTCGGAAATCCATGTATATTCTTATTGATTTATCATGTTTTAAGACCAACACTATATTGGATATCCATTCGGAATAAGCTATAGCCCTTATGAACCCCACTTTTAACAATTTTTCCAATTCTGCTTGTACAAGCAAGGCTATATGAGGATGCATCTTTCTTAACTTTTGCTTCACCGGATTAAATCCCGGTCTTACATTGAGTTGATGCATGATGAAACTTGGATCTAACCCCGACATATCTGAATAAGACCATGCAAATTTAACTTTCTTTTCTTTAAAGAATTTGATGAAATCTTCCCTTTGAAGTGGGGTTAATGAAACTGCAAGGTGTATGAATCTTGGTTCTAAATCGGTGCCAATATTAACCTTCTCTATTGGTTTGATCAAAGTAGGAGATCTTTCTTCATCATTCTCTAGTAAGATATCCAATCTCTCTTCCTTAGGCGCCACAATTGGGTTTTCACCTTCGGAAACATCCTTTATTTTTACTTTTTTTTGGGTCTAGCACTACCACTTTGTGGTTTTCACCACTAGACCACTTCATTTTTTTTGTTTCTTTTCTATTTTTCCTTTTCTTTTGGATTGAGAGATTGGTCCCTTTCTTCCACTGCTATGCTTTGATTGAATTCTTTGCTGAAAGAGGGTTCAAATGCATTTAGGTATAAGGCTACGAAATTGTCATTAGGAAAATAAAGTATGTTGTTTGGCATGGCTAGGTCCCAATAATTTAGTTCGGGATGGATAAGAGATAAAGATTCATTGGAAAAATTTGTATCCATTGGATTTAAGGACATGACTTGGTTAGAGGGGTCATACATTGTATTGCTCAAATCAATGACTTGGGCTTGCTCAAGGTATTCCATAGAATTTGGATCAAAGTCCTCCTCACTTGGTCCTCTTGGATTTCTATGGGATAAAATGCTCATGGATTAAATATAACATTTGAATCTCCTACCCATGAAGGTACCCATGGTTCACCCACCCACGAATTTCCATTTGATGCTTGTCCTAAATTTGGTGCTTGAGAGTTGTGTGGCACTTGAGTAGAACTTGATCCTTGGTCCATATTTGATTGTCTATTTGTACTAGATGTAGGAACATAAGTACGGATGACATCAAATTCCTTGTCATGACAAGAATCCTCGGATAAGGAATCCCATTTATATTGACTAGAGTCATCTTCACTTTCCGAATATACCATATGAACATGTTCATAATAATCTTTAACATTGCTTGAACCACTTCCTTTTTCTTGGCACTCTATTCCTAATTTTTCATCTTTGGATCTCCAAGGAGGTTTTATAGGTTCTAGTAATCCTTTTTTTCTTATGCCTAAGGGTCCTCGTCCTTTATACCCCATATTTTTTATGATTTGGAAACCTTTTCCATATTGATGTGTTTGGATGCTCACATTTTGATCCCTCTCTATATGAGAACTCGAAGCTTCCTCATCTTTATACAACCATTTTAAAACTTCATTATCTTCTTCCTCTTTGGATGAATTGTCACCTGCTCTTACAAAATGGGCATTATATTTTTGTCTTGCATGAGCACTAGTTGGTCTCCCATGTGATTTTGGAGAAGGAGGTAAGTCAAACAAGGACACAAGATATTATCCCACACCCTTTTGATGGATTTTACATTGTTTTTCAAGTTTCTTCATCAACTTATCCATCTTTTCATAATCTGTTTCTTGGACTCCTTCATTTTCAAACCTAGAGGGGCTCGAATCTCCCTCCTCTTGATTTGAAATACTTAAATTAGCATCCTTGTTACTTGTATCTACGAAAACAAGCCTCTCCTTACCCTTAGTTGATGTAGATGTGTTAGTTTTGTCTTGATTGGGCTTAGCGGCCAAAGTTGAACTGGGACCTTCTTCTTGCTTTTTCTCTTTAGGAGCGCTTGGGGTAGCCCATTCACTATTATGTGGGATGAATGTCTCATTCAAAGGTTTAACAATGTTTCAATATTGGAAAGGGCTCACATCTCCACTTATCGTAATTTCTTTTCCCATGTATGGAAACTTGATACATTGATGATATGTTGATGAAACCACTTTCATTTCATGTATCCATGGCCTCCCTAGCAAAATGTTATAAGTTAACTTCATATCAAGAACTTGACAAATAATATTCCTTTTTTATTGGTCCCACTTGAATAGGAAACACCACCATATTAGGATTAAGTAATAATGAGAGGGGGGTGAATCAATATTACAACACTTTAAACACAAAATTAGTAAATTCTAACTTAACTAGATAATTGCAAAAATTAAAAGAACATAAGCACAAAAAATAACTCATAACACCATAAATTTGTTTTCGAGGAAACCTTGGCAAAGGGAAAACCCCGGTGGGGATGGTACCCACAAATATATATTAAAAGTATATTGTCCCTATTAGGATTTGATTATTACATTATTACATTTCCTTGTTAGAGGAATACAAAAATCCTATCAAAGGTATATTCAGCTCATTGCTCATACAATCTGAAATATGATTATGTTATAATGCTTTTCAAGAATGAACAATACAAGCATCTGCTATGCTTAAGTATTTTCATTTGTATCTTGCATCACCATCTGTCTGATTCCAACATCACAATGCATCCACTCATCTATTCACATCATATCCATACTCATACTTTGCTTCTCAAAAGCTCTTTATATATATATATATACATTATTACATCACCTAGTCGTCTTCCAAATACATCACAAAATGGAACCAACACTTTTACAAAACCAAAATACAAAGTTGGCGATCATACATTACAAAAATAGAGGTAGTAGCTGAACCAAATCCAACTTAGCATGTTTAGATTCCATGTTACACTTCCTCAATCATCACGATCATTCAACTGCTCTGTCTCGATGTATCATTGTCTTCACATGACTTCAACTATCTGTATCTTTCACCACTGAAATCCAAAACTTAGGAGACCTTAACTAAAGGTCGATCATACCTAAAAATATCTTCTCCTAAGCTCACATGTCTTCATTTGTCATATACTATCTTCCCTGACCAAAACTGTACCGCTATATTTTATAATTATGTTATGTGTACTTAGTCATTTTTACAAGTCACAACTCCAAAATTGTGTTTCACTCTAAGAGATCATTCATAACTGATGTGTTGCCATAAATGAAAACCCTAAGGTGTTCTTGAACACTCTTGAATGAACCACTTGCCAACAATATCTCCCTTCGGCATTAATGGCAACACTTAGTGAAAAATGACTAAGTATCAATACCAAAATGAATATACATGACACTCTTTATCTGTTTTACATATATCTTCTCTACTTTATACATTTTTTTTTCATATATTCTCTTCTCCCCCTTTGACATCAATGGTAAAGGTATAAAAAAATGTAGAATACATTGCTGACATGTAACTGATTAAATGTTTGATAATGTTAAGTTGAAGATAATGCAAGGCATTAAATCAGTTAATGATTTGTATTGTCATTGATGCCAACTTGATATTATTTATACGGTCATGTACATAATGCCAAAGACTTCAGAGAATCAATAGAACAAAGGTTATGCTTTCAAGAATGCATAAAAGTCAAGTATTCACTAAGTGACAGATAACACCGACGGAGTGCACACCATCGGTAAAGGCAATGAAGAAAAGTCACAGTGATACCCGACAAGAAGAAGACAGTGTTGCCCGACGAAGCAAACCACAGGATGCCCAACAAGCTAAAAACAGAGTTTCCCGATGAGTAAAAATCCAATGATGCCCAATGTATAGAGATCCCGAAGCTAACTGGAGTCACACGGACGGAACTGGCAGTTGTAACCGATGACTAACTGAAGAGTTGACCGATGGAACAAAGAGTTCAAAAAATGACAAAATATCTAGCTGGCAAGAGCTAAAGATAGACTTAACTGGTTGTTTTCTTTGTTTTATTCGATCAGAGTTAAGTAATTTATTTAAAGCTGATTTATACAGTTGGCATGAAGATAACTATGAGACAAATCAGGAGTTATGCTTTAAATCAAATTGGCTAGATTATTTTTTATGCCAAGAATCAAGAATCAAGAAACAGTGAATATCATGTCTATATAAGAGACAAGCTTAATTCATTTTCATATCACATGAAAAGAGGATTAAGGGGAGTGAATAGAAAGAGGATGCTAAAGAGAAATTGATGAAGAAAAACTTCATGCAGTACTGATCAATCAAGATGAAGGAGACCTAAGGAATTCTGCATACACCAACGAACAGTAAGCACAACATCACAGAGCAAAAAGTATGGAGCACAAAAGAATTGAATTGATGCATTGATCAGAGAGGTAATGTACTTGAATAGATCTGAAAATATACAATTCAAGTTGCATTAGAAATAAGTCATTTTGTTTCAGTTTAACCATTGAAGCATCAAGTCTCTTAACAAAGCAGGACTTAACAGTCTTCTATATATTGAGGTACATCCCAAGGAGTGCCAAAATGATTGATTCATGAAAGTAGAATTGTATATGCCTGATGCCTATTGACAGTCTAAGAGAGAGGTGGATTCAAGGATGGCAGCATTAGATGCCCGATACTAAGTGACAACCTATATGTGTAAAATCCTCTAACAAGGTCACACCTAACAGTGTGTTTGTAACCTTTAACACGGTTGGCTCCTAACAGGGCTCACTTTAGAAGAGTGAAAATTTGGGGTACTAGTCCCAGTGGTTTTTTCCCTTAATAGGGTTTCCACATTAAAATCCATGTGTTATATGTGTGTATGATATATTTATTTACTATTTTATATCTTACATAATTCATTCTGGATTTATCGGTATACTCTGCATATTTACTATATTTCGGTAAATGGATAACTGCTTATCGGTAAAAATTAAGAAGAAGGTTTAACAGAGCAATCTGACAAGTAGTAAGTTGATATAAGTTGTTTAAGGCATTCATCTTGTAGGACAAACATAACTTGAGAAATAATTAGTGGTTATAAGAGTTGATTTAAGGATTAATTTGAGGCCACTGATGATAGAGCTTGCTTCCTCACTTTTTGATGCTGAATTTGAAGATGTCAAAGAATGAAAAACTACAAAGGAGATGTGGGAAAAATTGAAGCTTGTACATGGTGGTGACAAAAATGTTTTGAGAGACAAGGTAGAAAGCCTTAGAGGAAAGTTTGATGATCTCAAAATGAAAGGAGAAAACATCACTGAGTACAACACAAGAATTAAAGAAGTAGTCAATGCTATCCGAGGAGTTGGAGGTGTACTGGAAGAAGATACAGTGGTAAGTAAAATTCTAAGAACCTTACTGCCTACTTATGCTATTAGAGTATGTGCCATTCAAGATATGAGAGCAATAGAAAATGGCAATGTTACTCTAGACAGTTTAATTGGAAGACTAATTTCGTTTGAGATGAATAACTTTGATAATAGTGTCTTATCAAACATAGAGTCTGCATTCAAAAATTCTATGAGAATAAGTAAATCAAGTCACAAAAACACTATGAGAAAAGATAGTGATAGTGAAAATGAAGAAGATGATCTTGATGAAATTGAAGCACTTATGGCCAAAAGAATGCAAAGAGGCAAAGGTAAATTACCACTTGTTTGTTTTAATTGTAAATAGATTGGACATTTTACTGCAAGATGTACTAAAAGAAAAAATGATGACAAATCTTTTGAGAAGAAGTCTAAAAGAGGTGATTGCAGAAGCTACCGACAATCAGAAAGAAGAGATACTCGAGACTATAAGAAAAAAGGAAAGAAGGTCAGCTACCTAGCAAAATGCAAGGATGATGATACTGACACCGAATCTGATGAAGACATCGAGATGGTGTTTGTGGCTGTAAAGGATGATTCAAATGATGATGAAGAAAGGTATGTAGAAATAACTCTCATATCTAAAATTAGCAAAAATGATATTTGGATCATAGATAGTGGCTGCACTCATCATATGACCGGTGATAAGAAAAAGTTTGAGACTTTTGAATACTACAAGGGTGGATCAGTAAGAATGAGAAATGACACACCTTGTCCAGTTGAAGGTAGAGGAACAATAATGTTGAATAATCAGATAAAGTGTGAGAATGCTTATTAGGTAAATGGATTGAATTATAATCTATTGAGTGTTTCTCAGTTGAATAATTTAGGTCACAAAGCAGCATTTGAAAATAAGAAGGCAAAGATCTTCAACAAATCTGGATATCTGATTGGTACCGGTGAGCAGACAAAAGGTAACTTATTCTATCTAAATGATACTGACTCCACTTGTTTGATTGCTACAAATGAAGACATATGGTTATGGCACAAAAGACTATGTCATGTGAACTT
>MU224050.1:2703206-2731355 GCA_018584345.1 Thuja plicata | reverse complement strand
AGGAACAAAGCAAGACTAGTATGCAAAGGGTATGCACAAGAGGAAGGTATAGACTATGGAGAGACCTTTGCACCCATTTCTAGGCTAGAAGGAGTAAGAATATTACTTTCTTATGCTGCATTCAAAGTATTCAAGGTATACCAGATGGATGTCAAGTCAACATTCCTAAATGGAATACTTGAAGAAGAAGTATACATTGAACAACCAGAAGGGTTTGTTGATCCAGAAAAAAGGGACATGGTATGTAGACTTCACAAAGCCTTGTATGGATTGAAACAAGATCCAAGAGCCTGGCATGAATGACTTCATTCCTATCTAATAAGTATTGGATTTGTAAGAACTAGTGAAAATAGTAATCTTTATTTAAAAGAAGATACTGATGCTAACACCTTGATTGCTGAAATATTTGTTGATGACATCATATTTGGAGGAAATGATATGCTATGCAAATCATTTGCTAATGAGATGAGCAAAGAGTTTGAGATGTCTATTTTTGGTGAGATCAAGTTCTTTCTTGGTCTACAGATCATTCAAAAAAGTGAAGGAATTTTTATTACACAGTCCAAGTACATCAAAGAGGTCTTGAAAATATTCAAGATGAAATAATCCAAACCAGATGGAACACCGATGGCTACTGGATGTAAGTTGACAAAGGAGGACAAAACAACATAGGTAAATTAGACTTTGTACAAATCAATGATTGGAAAACTCATGTATGTTGTACACAGTAGACCAGATATTGCACATGCAGTAGGAATTATTGCTAGATTTTCTGCAAACCCCAGGGAATCACATATGATTGTTGTGAAAAGAATTCTAAGATATTTGAAGAATACTGAGGAATTCAGCTTATGGTATAGAAGAGAAGGAAAATTTGACCTTAAGGTGTTTACCGATGCTAACTGGGCTGGGAATCTTGATGACTGGAAGAGCACAACTGGAGGAGCATTCTTTATGGGTGACAAACTTGTCACATGGATTAGCAAGAAGCAAGGATGCATCTCTCAGTCTACTGCAGAAGCAGAGTACGTTGCTGCTGCTGCAAATTTCTCAAATATTGCATGGATCAAACAGTTGCTGGAAGGTATGCATATGAAGATCTTAGAACCAGTGATTATCTATTGTGATAACACCTGCGCAATAAACATTTCCAAGAATCCAGTCATGCATGAAAAAACTAAACACATTGCCATCAAGTATCATTACTTGAGAGAACAAGTTCAAGAAAAAGAGGTGATACTTGAGTATGTGCAATCCAAAGAACAATTAGCTAATATCTTCACCAAGCCACTACCCAAGGATACATTTGAGTACCTGAGAAAAAGACTAGGGGTCAAACCCTTGTCTACAAGTCAGTAAAAATGACTGAAGATTGCATCAGCCTACATATTATTAGAATATCATTTATGTTGATGCAAGAAATGAGATGAACTTAAAAGCTACATCTATATACAAACAGGTATATATCAGAAATGAGCACCAAAGATTATTATTGTACTGCTGATGGTAAGGAAAATTCAAGGAATATATTATGGATAGGAAAATGATTGTTTGACATGAATGTCAGATATTTGTAAAATATTTGTTTGGCATTGTTGTCAAAGGGAGAGAGATTATCCATATTATCACATTCTCTTGAGAAAGACTATCCATTATCAGATTACTCCAACATGGAGAGATTATATCCTTAAGGAGAGAAAGTAGTATGAAAGATTATACAAAGGGAGAGTTGCTAAAAAGAGAAAAAGACATCAAAATAGGAGAATAGTCAAAAGGAGAGAAATTGACACAAAAAAGGACTCAACACATCAAAAGACAAGAGAACTGTAGGAATCAAATCCAAGCTAAAACAAAGCTTACCAAAGTTTAGACATTTATCGATTGACAAAAGGGAGAGATTGGTAGTTTGATGAATCTCAACAATTATATTTCATATTGTATTAGAAATAGTATAGTGTGATAATATAAGTTTGTTTCCATCAATGCCAAAGGGAGAGATTGATGACATGTAACTGATTAAATGTTTGATAATATTAAGTTGAAGATAATGCAAGGCATTAAATTAGTTAATGGTTTGTATTGTCATTGATGTCAACTTGATATCATCTATATGGTCATGTACATAATGCCAAAGAATTCAGAGAATCAATGGAACAAAGGTTATGCTTTCTACAATGCATAAAATTTAAGTATTCACTAAGTGACAGATAACACTGATGGAGTACACACCATCCGTAAAGGCGAAGAAGAAAAGTCACAGTGATACTCGATGAGTAGAAGACAATGTTGTCTGATGAGCTGAAAAAAGAGTTGCTCGACAAGTAAAAATCCAATGATGCCTGATGGACAGAGATCTCCAAGCTAACTGGAGTCACACCAATGGAACCAAAAATTGTAACCGATGACTAACTGAAGAGTTGACCGACGGAACATAGAGTTCAGAAAATGACAAAATATCTAGCTAGCAAGAGCTAAAGATAGACTTAACTGGTTGTTTTCTTTGTTTTATTCAACCAGAGTTAAGTAATTGATTTAAAGTTGATTTATACAGTTGGCATGAAGATAACTACGAGATAAATCAAGAGTTATGCTTTAAATCAAATTGGCTAGATTGAATTTTACGCCAAGAATCAAGAATCAAGAAATAGTGAATATCATGTCTATATAAGAGACAAGCTTAATTCATTTTTGTATCACATGAAAAGGGGATTAAGGGGAGTGAATAGAAAGAGGATGCTAAAGAGAAATCGATGAAGAACAACTTCATGCAGTACTGATCAATCAAGCTGAAGGAGAGCTAAGGAATTCTGCAGACACTAACAAACAGTAAGCACAACATCACAAAGAAGAAAGTATGGAGCACAAAAGAATTGAATTGATACGTTGATCAGAGAGGTAATGTACTTAAATAGATATGAAAATTTGTAATTCAAGTTGCATTAGAAACAGGTCATTTTATTTCAATTTAACCATTGAAGCATTAAGTCTCTTAATAGAGTAGGACTTAACAGTCTTCTATATATTGAGGTACATCCCAAGGAGTGCCAAAAAGGTTGATTCATGAAAGTAGAATTGGATATGCCCGATGCCTATTGACCATCTAAGAGATGTTGATTCAAGGATGGCAGCATTCGATGCCCGATACTAAGTGACAACCTATATTTGTAAAATCCTCTAACAAGGTCACACCTAACAAAGTGTTTGTAACCTTTAACAGGGTTGGCTCCTAATAGGGCTCACTTTAGAAGAGTGAAAATTTGGGGTACTGGTCCCAGTGGTTTTTTTTCCCTTAATAGGGTTTCCACGTTAAAATCCATGTGTTATATGTGTGTATGATATATTTCTTTACTGTTTTATATCTTACATAATTCATTCTAGATTTATCGGTATACTCTGCATATTTACTGTATTTCGGTAAATGGATAACTGCTTATCGGTAAACATTAAGAAGAAGGTTTAACAGAGAAATCTGAAAAGTAGTAAGTTGATATAAGTTGTTCAAGGCATTCATCTTGTAGGACAAACATAACATGAGAAATGATTAGTGGTTATAAGAGTTGATTTAAGGATTAATTTGAGGCCACTGATTCACCCCCCCTCTCAGTTATTACTAACATACATAACAAAACTATGCCACTGTTTATAAAAAATTTAGACCATCTTCAACACATCTTGAAAAGAGATTTCCAAGATCTTCACTTCTTCTTTCCAGGTCTTGACCAATATCTGACCCACATGGATCAGTCCATTCAGTGCAAAAGAAGATCTCTCTACTGCCTTTAGCTCGATAGGCATGTATCTAGTGAGGGCCTACTCTATCTTTTCCATGTCAGAAAGGTGTATCTCAAGAATTGATAACTTAGGAGTAATCAAGGTCTTCAACATACCAAATATTCCCATAACTCTCCCTTTCTCAGTTTCCAACACACTTATCTTCTCTAGAAGTCTTGATACTTCCTTGTCTAGCTCTAAAACAACGTGGGAGGAGGTCACACAACTGTGCATCATCTTATCTAGAGCCTTTCTATCATTAGCCATGATATCTACTATATTCTGAATATGTTTGATAGGATTTATACAATGCTTGTATATAATCCTTCCATATGCTACACAACCTTTTGCTTCTGAAATTGTATTGTTTAGTATGCCCAAGTCCCATAAGATAGACTTGCATACATCCTCTAACTTATTCACGAGGTATTTTTGTTCTGCCTTTTCCTCTGCTATCTTCTCTAAAGACTCATAATGACTATCAAAGTCACCTAATACCTTGTTTAGGTTCTCTGCAGTGTCCTTACCTTTGAAATTTAATGGTTTAGACATGAGTTTGTTGAAGGTATCAACTGCCATGTCCAATAACCTTGTCTTCTTCTCTGTTTTATTCTTGGATCTCTCCTTAGCTTTTGTAAATGGGATGTAAGATAGCTTCATCAACTCATCTTCATCCATACTCTCCACTTCTGTACTCAATTTTTTCTCTCCACTTTCCAACAATAAGGTTGAAGAAACAAGTGTCATTACTACGTGTTTCACTTCAACCTTACTCTTTGGTTCCTTCACAACCTCAAAAATGCTTGCTTTTTCTTGACTCTTAGAGGGATCTTCCTCAGTAGATTTTACCTTTTTTTATATCAATCTTTGACATAGTATCAGTGTTTCCTTCAAAAGGATCGTCAGCATCCAACGAGGTATCCAATACTACAGGCACACCAACAACAAAGAAATCTAGTTGCTTCATAGTACTGATACACTCACTATTATCCTTTCTATCCTTAGATGAATCAATTTTGATTATTGTAGGCTTGGAGGACTCTCCCTTTAGAGTAGATCTAGTGGCCTTAGGTCTAGGAGGTGTGAGCTTCTCAGGTTCAGTATCCATTAAGATTTTGTCCATTGCCTTGTGAGTATCCTCAATTACTTCATCATACTTTCTTGCCATTATCTTGATCAACCTATACTTAGTTCTTAACAGAAGTTTCAGTGAATTTAGTATCCTTTTATGCTCATCAAATGATATCACTAGTAATATGTCTTCAATGGATTTTACCCTGATTTGTTCATCTTCTTGTAATGCTATTTTTTTCCTCACTTCAAGTTTATCATATAGCTCCCGATGAATGCTTCCAACCATCTCTGACAAATTCTTCTTGAGAACTAACATGTGCTTGATCACAATATATTCTATAAGGCTTTGATCATTAACATCATACCTATTATAATATTTTCTTTCTTGATTTGTCTTTCCTTGGTCCACAACTCTTTTCTCCATCATTTTCAAGTCATGTTTCCAGAGTTGTCTATTCACATGTTTGTCTTGTGATATCTTCTCTTCTCCTTCTTTCTTTTTCATCTCTTCTACCTTCTTTTCCTTTTCTTCTTTGTGCACCAATCCATGTTCTTCTTCAACTCTATTATTTGAATGATGTTTAGGAAAGTTATTTTGATTAACCTTATACTTCACTATGAAAATAGATGACACAATTCCCAGTAAACTCATCTATGCACATAATCTAGTCAATTAACAATCTAGTGATCATAGAATATATATTGTAGAGCTATGAAATCATAGATATATATTTCATAACATTTCCACATACTCTCCCTAAGCTTGCAAGAGCTTATTCCTCATAATCAGGGGCTGGATAGATTTATGATGTTTCCTTCCAATGCTCCCCCTAAGGCCATTTTTGGCCATTTAGGTCAAAGTAGCATCACACAAAGACTCAGTAGCATCTATTGACTCTCCCTGAACCTTTGTCTCACTTTGTTCCTTTACTTTCCATAGCTTGTCACTGTTCATATCTCCTACTTTCCTGGAATGACTATTAAATTCATCCATGTAGTCTGCAAGACTCTTACCAACATCTCTAACATTCTTCTTTATGACAATAGGTGGAGATGGATATTTATTATCAATTCCTTTATATCTGCAAAACTTCTCAATGTGTCCTAGATTGTGACATTTGTAGCATGTAGGAGGTGGTCTATTCTGATTAACTTGCAACTTACAATACTTAGCAATGTGCCCAAAGTTATTGCATTTGTAGCATGTCATGTTTGCTGCTCTTTCCTCTCTAATATAATCTTGTTTGGATTGCTCACATTTATTTCATTTTGACTTCTTGTGCCCATATGCATAACAATTAAAGCAATAACCAGAAAAGGGTTTGAGATGTGCTTTACCTTTGAAATTTCTCTTCACGGGTGAAATATTCTTATATCCAAAGAATCTACCTTTGAAAGGTGTGATCTATTCTTTTGGTTCTTCAAGAGTAGGTCTTTCTTCATTAGTCTTCGCTTCAGACTTTTCTTCTTGTGTCTTTGAACATTCAGCTTCATTTAAGCCAAATCCAGTCATGTCTCCTTTAGGTTTTTGTCTGTCTCTTTGTTCATTGATCAATTACTACTCATGTGAATTTTCTCAATATGTTTCTTAGCCTCAAATAGTTCTCCTTTGATGATCTGATTATATTTCTCTAATTCCTGGTAATTTTTCTTGTAGTCATCAAGTTCAGCCTGCATTTTTTCCATCTGAACATTAGCATCCTTTAAGGTTTCTTCAATTTTGTTTTTGTCATCTTTTACCAGTTGAATCTCTTTAGCCATCTGAAAAGAAGAAGTTTCATGATCAAGCGTCAAAGTATCTTTCTCTTGTTCAAGTTATTTTATCTAATCTAAAGTATCATTTTCTGAATCCTCTTTTATTTTATCCATAAGATCTTGTCTCTAACTCCTGGATAGTTCAATTTGTTCCTTCAGTTTCTTGGTGAAACCCTCAACTCTTCTTAATTTGAATCTCAAGTCACCATTATCTGCTTTAGCCTTATCAATTTCTTCAAGTGCTGTTTCAAAGTTTTCCTCTAAACTTTCAGAATCCATCTTGATTTCCCTTAATCTGTTAAGCTTTCTCTCTAAGGGACAAAAGATCTAATACCAATTGTTAGGATTAAGTAATACGGGGAGGGGGGCTGAATCAGTATTAGAACACTTTAAACATGAACTTAGTAAATTCCAACTTAACCAAATAATTGCTGAAATGAAAAGAATATAAGCACAAAGCACATGACTCATAACACCATGAATTTGTTGTCTAAGAAACCCTAGCCAAGGAAAAACCCTGGTGGGAATGGTTCCCACAAATATGTAATAAAATTATACTATCCCTGTTAGGAGACCTAGTTCGGTTAGGAGTTGATTATTACATTAGTACATTTCCTTGTTAGAGGAATACAAAAACCTATATTAAAGGTATACCGAGCTCACTGCTCCTACAATCAGAAATATGATTATGTTACAATGCTTTTCAAGAATGAACAATACAAGCATATTCTATGCTTAATTAGTTCTATTTGTAGCTCACATCACCATCTATCTGATTGTAACATCACAATGCATCCATTCATCTATTTTACATCATATCCATACCCATACTTCGCTTCTCAAAATCTCTTCATATATATACATTATAACATTACCTAGTCGGCTTCCAAATACATCACAAAATGGAACCAACACTTTTACAAAACAAAAAAGTGTCGGCGATCATACATTACAAAAATAGAGGTAGTACCCAAACCAAATCCAAATTAGCATGTTTAGATTCCATTTTACACTTCCTTAATCATTGCGACCATTTAACTGCTTTGTCTCACTGTCTTCCCATGACTTCAACTATCTGTATCTTTCATCCCTGAACTCCAAAAATCAAGCGACCTTAGCAGAAGGTCTATCATACCTCAAAATCATTTCTACTAAGCTCGCATGTATTCATTCATCATATACTATATTCACTGACCAAAACTATACTACTATACTCTATAATTCTGCTTTCTATACTTAGTCATTTTTACAAGTCACAACTCCAAAACTGTGTTTCTCTCTAAGCGATCATTCATAAATGATGTGTTACCATAAATGAAAACCCTAAGGTGTTCCTAAACACTCCTAAATGAACCACTTTCCAATACACCATTCCTTTAGAAGACCTTTCTTCATCATCATAGGCCTTAATAGTAATTTTGTTCTTTGGAACCACAACACCTTTAGAAAATCCTAGGGCTTTGACTAGACCCAAAGTGCAAATGTTTAGGCCAGCTCTTCCATCAATAAGGAATCTTTTCACACGGTGTTTTTGTATCAAAACCTCTATATGCAGTTGAATATTTTGGGGATGATTAATGGACATGTCATCTTGTTCAGAAAAAGAAAAGCAATGAGGTGCAATGAGATGACCCACCATGTTTTGAAATCTATCCACATCTAGGTTATCGGGAATGGTTTTCTCTGCAAGATCCTTTTCTAAGATCTCCTTATGATTCGA
Source organism: Thuja plicata (assembly GCA_018584345.1). Classification (NCBI taxonomy): domain Eukaryota; kingdom Viridiplantae; phylum Streptophyta; class Pinopsida; order Cupressales; family Cupressaceae; genus Thuja; species Thuja plicata. The sequence goes on along the minus strand of MU224050.1, from coordinate 2,723,035 downwards.
TGAAAGTTTCAACAACTCAAGAACTAAAATTTGAGCGGGAGTCTTTGCAATTGATCTACAAGATTTTATTGTAGTTGAGAAGAAGATGGTTGATTAGGACCAATAATTCTAGGGATAGCTCCTTTTAAGGTAACCTTTGATGCTTTCCCCCTAGTAAAAATATTAGAGGTTTCTTTTGATGATTGATCTTGTACAACAATAACAATGATAGTATTCTCATATCATGACAAGGAATTGATTAAATTATCATAGCTATGTGAAAAATTAACTTTGTTATTACCTCCTTTGTTGTTTTTATTACTATTTAAAGATTCTCCCTTCTCATGATTGAAGAAAGGAGTTTTAAAAGCCACATGATCTTAATTGTTTTGAGGCCCTTCCACCTTGATGATCATATTGGAGATTTGTTTCTGTGCAGTTGATTGATTGTATGTTTGTCATTGATGACAACATATAATATACAATAGTGATTCTACATGTACTTATCAGAATGATGATATCAAGCCTTGGATGGATATATTTAGGTTGTAGATGTGTTTAGCATGTTATGTTCATACATGCAGACTCAGATATGATATACCAGTCAAGTTGTGTAATTCTGTTATTAGCATTTATAGTTTTGGAAGAGTATCTGTTCAAAGCCGACATATTTAACATGTTTCTTGAGTTGCGCCTATCTTCAGGATATGCGTGTGTATATTCATGATTAGTTATGAGCTAACTATGTTTGGTTAAATGCACCTATCATGTAACATCAAGATCGTGCTATTTGAGATGATTTGGTGAAGTCGACTTAGTGAAGCGTCGCATCTATTCAGTTTGTGTTGTGCGGACTTAATATTGTTTGCGTGCTTAGTTGAGCTGACAAAGATGTTGTTGAAGTGTTTCCAAGAGCCGAAATGACCCTCTAATTTGAGGAAGATACTTATAGCAAGTCATTTGTGATACGCTAATTGTGAATGATACAAAAAGAAACAGAAAATGTATAGAGAAGAATATCAGTTGTGGTTCATTCATCAAGGGTCTATGTGAAGAAGCAGTTGAAGATTACAATACATTGGAACTGATCAAGACATAAGGTCTACTCTATAGTTCATCATCAGATATAGTGTATATCTATTCTACAGAAGGTTGTAGCCTTCACCATTGAAGCAGTGAGCTTTTGGACAGTGAGTCCTCACCCCTAATAGGGTCATTTGTAAAAGACTCCTAACAGGGCCAGACCCTTAACTAGGTCACTATACTTATTGCATTGTAAAGTACAACTCCTAACAGGGTTGAAATATCTTCTAATAGGGATTACTATAAACAAGTATAGTTCATTGTGGGTACTAATTCCCACCAGGGTTTTTACCATTTGGTTTCCCGGTAACTAGATTGAAGTGTTGTCTATTGTGTATTTAATTTGTTGTATTCTAAAGTTAATAAGAGAAAAGAATTCAATTGGTTGATAACTGATTCACCCCCCCCTCAGTTATCCTTTGGGACTATTCTAAAAATTGGTATCAGAGCCAAGTTCCTTGAGGAGAAAGCCTAACAGCTTAAGGTAGATCATATGGAATACTTCAGAAAAGAGAGTCCTAAGTTTGATGGAGAGAATTATCTGGATTGGAAGAATAAAATGATAACACATCTACATTGTGTTGGTTTTGAAATCTTTGAGATAGCCACACAAGAAGTTGTTATTCCCTCACTTAAAGACCTTGCAAAAGATGTTGCTAATAGTAGACAAAAGGAGACATTCACAGCTAATGCAATTGCCAAAGAAGCCCTTATAAGTGCCCTATCCGATAGTGAATTTTCTGAGATCAAGAAATTAGACAAGGCTTACACTATATGGAAGTATTTAGAAGACATGTTTGAAGGAGATATTCAAGCTAAGAATGCGCGCAGGAAGACATGGAAAAAGAAATACAATAGTCTTGACATGTTACCTGAAGAGAACATTAGAGCCTACAATCAGAGGATAAATGAAGCAGTTTCTAAAATCAGAAACAATGGTGGAGAAATATTAGAGGAAGATATAATGGACAAGCAGTTGACTACCCTAACATTAGAATATGAAAACAAGATCAATATTCTAGAGGAAACTATGCAATTTTCACAAGACTTCAAAAGAGAGACTTTGATCAGTAAAATCCCTGCATTTGAGATATCAAGATTGAAGACTGAACCAAAAGGTGAAACAACCTTCAAAGCATCAGTCCATGGTAAGAAATCTCACATCTCTAGCAATAATGAGAAAGAAGATGTTGATGAAGAACTAGAAGAAATCATAGCTATGATTGCTAAAAGAGAAAGGAAAGGAAAAGGGAAATATGAAGGACAACTTCCATTCAAATGTTTTTCATGCAACAAGATTGGCCACTTTGCATCCAAGTGTCCTATAAGAGTAAAGAAATTTAGACCTGATTATAAACCTAAATACAGAAAGGAATGTTATCATGCTAAAGAAGGTGTAACTGATGAAGATTTAGGAGAAGATGAAATTGGATTCATTTCCCTTAAAGATATGGAAAAATTGCCTAAGGATATGGACATTGAAGATGAGAAAGAAGCACATGAGTTAGCCCTAATTTCCAAAGCAGACATCAAAATTGATTGGATCATTGACAGCGGTTGTTCTCACCACATGACATGTGATAAAGATAGATTTGTTCACCTAGAAAAATACAAAGGTGGTATGGTTAGATTTGGAGATAACACTCCCAAACCTATCATAGGTAGAGGATCCATCATCCTGGATGGAAAGAATAATACAGATGATGTTTTGCATGTTGATGGACTACATAACAATCTACTAAGTGTTGGATAGCTACTTGACAAAAGTTATCATTTGGAATTCAAAGACAACAAATGCATCGTTAGCAACAAAGATGGAGACATGATTGCATCAGGGTCAAAAACAAAAGTTAGAGATCTTCCTAGTATTGCAGGACCAGTAGACACAATATGCAGGGAATGAGTTATAGGAAAGCATGTAAGGAGTTCTTTCAAAAGCAAACAGAACTCAACTGAAAACAAATTGGACCTAGTGCATACAGATTTATGTGGTCCTACTCAAACAAGATCATACTACGGAGAAAGGTATTTCATTTTGTTTGTTGATGATTTTTCAAGGATGATGTGGGTTGCATTCTTAAAAGAGAAGTTAGAAGCCTTTGAGAAGTTCAAAATATTCAAAGCTAAGGTTGAGAATAAATCTAGATTAAAACAAAAATGTTTGAGATCAGATAGAGGAGGAGAGTTCACCTTTGATCAGTATTATGACTACTATGAAGAACATGGAATAAAAAGATAGTTGAGTGCTCCCAGAACCCCATAGCAGAATGGGATAGCAGAGAGAAGGAATAGGATCATACTTGATACAACGCGCACTATGATGATTGAAGGAAAAGTTGCGCACACCTATTGGAGAGACGCAGTCAATACAATAGTCTATACTATCAACAGAACACAACTAAGGCTAGGCGTGGACAAAACACCTTATGAACTTTGGTTTGGTAATGTACCTACAGTGAAATATTTTAGAATCTTTGGTAGAAAGTGCTACATCAAGAGAGATGATGGTGTTGGTAAGTTTGATGCAAGAAGCGATGAAGGTATTTTCCTTGGTTACTCTACTAAAAGAAAATCATACAGATGTTTCAACTTAAGACTTAAGAAGATAATTGAAATTACTCATGTAAAGATTGATGAAAAGTTCATGGTCCAAGAAAGGTACTATGAATATGCACCTATGATTGAAGATTAACCCAGGCCTAACAGTAAAGATACTATTATTGAAGAAATGTTTGATTACATTAATGTCTCATGCAATGAACCCGAATCAAATAGAGAAGAATCACAGATTACAAAAGAAGAAGTAACACCTAAGGTTCCTAAATTCACATCTAGATACCACTCTAAAGATGATATCATTGGAGATTAGAGCAGCAATGTTTTGACCAGGTCAAAAGCAAAAAGTCTAACAATGGATGAAGAGGTATGTTTACTTTCACAGATTGAACCTTTAAGAGTTGAAGATGCTTGTAATGATTTTGATTGGAAGAATGCAATGAAAGAAGAATTAGATCAGATAATTAAGAATGAGACATGGGAATTGGTTCCTAGACCTAGTGACAAAAATGTGATTGGAACAAAGTGGATCTTTAGAAACAAGATGAATGAAGAAGGTATAGTAGTAAGAAACAAAGCAAGATTGGTTTGTAAAGGATATGCGCAGAGAGAAGGAGTAGACTACACTGATAGATTTTCCCCTGTGAGTAGATTGGAAGCCATCAAATTGTTCTTGGCCTATGCAACATTTAAAGACTTTAATGTTTGTCAAATGGATGTAAAGTCAGACTTTTTGAATGGTGACTTAAAGGAAGAAGTCTACATTGAACAGCCTGAAGGATTTAATCTTTCAGATAAACCAGACATGGTATGCAAATTGAAGAAAGCACTCTATGGTCTTAAACAGGTTCCAAGAGCTTGGTATGAGAGACTTGATGGTTATCTTACCAAGATTGGATTCAAGAAAGGTGTAGCAGAATGTAACCTATTCACAAGAGAGACACCTGATGGATTACTACTAGTTGCCATATTTGTTGATGATATTACCTTTGGAGGTAATGACAAGCTTAGTGCAGCATTTGCAAAAGAAATGCATAATGAATTTGAAATGAGCATGATTGGTCCTATAAAATACTTTTTGGGACTGAATGTAAAACATACAGATAAAGGCATATTCATTAATTAGTCAAAATATGTGAAGGAAATATTGAAGATCTTCAAGATGGAAGACTGTAAGCCAGTATGCACTCCTATGATAATAGGAAGCACGCTTTCAAAAGATGATGATTCCATAGCAGTTGATAAGACATTGTACAAATGTATGATTGGAAAATTCATTTATCTAACTCAATCTAGACCTGACATATCTAATGCAATTGGCATTGTTGGAAGATTTGCAGTTGAACCCAAGTAGAATCACCTAATGGAAATCAAGAGGATATTCAGATACTTAAAGGGAACTATAGACTATGGTTTATGGTATCCTAAATCAGAGAATGTACAACTTCATGTGTATACATATGTAGATTGGGTAGGTTGTATTGATGATAGGAAGAGTACTTCAGGAGGAGCAGTATTTCTTAGAGATAGGCTGGTTTCTTGGATAAGCAAGAAGTAGAACTGTATTTCTCAGTCAACAACAGAAATTGAATATGTTACAGTAGCACTGAATTGTTCAACTATGGTCTGGATCAAGTAGATGGTTAAAGAATTTGGTATTCATGTTGATTATCCTATTGTTATTCACTATGATAACACTAGCAATATTAACATGTCTAAGAACCCTATGATGCACTCAAAGACAAAACAAATAGAGATCAAGTACCATTTTCTAAGAGAAAAGGTTGCAGACAAAGAAGTGAAATTGGAATATGTGAGCACCAAAGAACAGTTGGCAGATATTTTCACAAAACCTTTAGCAAAAGATACTTTTGAGTATCTCAGGGAGAAGTTGGGAGTAATTCCCTCTCCCGAGTCTGATTAGATAAAGAAACAAGAACATCAGTCCTTAGTGACTGATGAATGGTTGACTACTCTACTTCTAGAGTAGTACCTGTGCCTAATGGTTTATGGCGCTCTTTTCCATTGATGTCAAAGAGGGAGTATATAGTAAGGGGAAGCATATACTATAGGGGAGTATAAAAACAGTTAGAAGAACTAAAGCAGTGTAGAGAAATCTTTGATGACGATATTGAGAAGATTGTAAAAGAAAGAAGACACCATGTGCTGAAGATGTTTTTAATATCATATGTTGCCATCAATGTCAAAGGGGGAGATTGTTGGAGATTTTTTTCATTGCAGTTGATTGATTGTATGTTTGTCATTGATGACAACATATAATATACAGTAGTGATTCTGCATGTACTTATCAGAATGATGATATCAAGCCTTGCATGGATATATTCAAGTTATAGACATGTTTAGTATGTTATGTTCATACACGCAGACTCAGATATGATGTTTCAGTCAATTTGTGTAATTATTTTATTAGCAGTTACAGTTCTGGAAGAGTATCTGTTCAGAGCCGACGTATTTAACATGTTTCTTGAGTTGCGCCTATCTTTAGGATATGTGTGTGTATATTCATTATTAGTTATGAGTTAACTATGTTTTATTAAACACGCCTATCATGTAACATCAGGATTGTTCTATTTGAGATGATTTGGTGAAGCCGACTTAGTGAACCGTCACGTCTGTTCAGTTTGTGTTGCGTGGACTTAATATTGTTTGCGTGCTTAGTTAATCTAACAAAGATGTTGTTGAAGTGTTTCCAAGAGCCGACATGACCCTCTACTTTAAGGAAGATACTTATAGCAAGTTATTTGTGATACGCTAAGTGTGAATGATACGAAAAGAGATAGAAAATGTACAAAGAAGAATATCAGTTGTGGTTCATTCATCAAGGGTCTATGTGAAGAAGCAGTTGAAGATTACAATACATTGGAACTGATCAAGACAGAAGGTCTACTCTATAGTTCATCATCAGATATAGTGCATATCTGTTCTACAGAAGGTTGTAGTCTTCACCATTGAAGCAGTCAAATTTTGGACAGTGAGTCCTCACCCCTAACAGGGTTATTTGTAAAAGACTCCTAACAGGGTCAGACCCTTAACTAGGTCACTATACTTATTGCATTGTAAAGTACAACTACTAATAGGGTTGAAATATCTTCTAACATGGATTACTATAAACAAGTATAGTTCATTGTGGGTACTAATTCCCATCGGGGTTTTTACCATTTGGTTTCCCCGTAACCAAATTGAAGTGTTGTCTATTGTGTTATTTGATTGTGTATTTACTTTGTTGTATTCTGAAGTTAATAAGAGAAAATAATTCAATTGGCTGATAACTGATTCACCCCCCCTCTTAGTTATCCTTTAGGACTATTCTAACAGATCCCATTATCTATCAAATCTTGTACCTCATGTTTTAGTTTCATGCATTCATTTGTTTTGTGCCCTCTATTTTGATGATACTCACAAATATGAATATTATTCCACCATGAGGGTTTAACTTGGGGTTCATAAGGCCTTAATTCAGGTAGGACAATGAGCTTGTTAGCAATGAGAGTCCTTAGAGAATTCTCAAGTGGTTTACCCAAAGGTGTGACGTTCCTTCTTGGTGATGGGCTAAAGAGTGATCTTGGTTTGTTAGCCTCTTGCTTGTTTTGCACATTGTTGTTGTTGCTATTGTTTCTATTGTTGTTGTTGTTGTTGTTGTTAAATGGAACCTTGGCTGCTTGGTTCACATTATTAGCTAGGTTTGAAGATCTTGTGAGAGTGAAGGGAGTGGACTTTAAATTACGTGCTTCAGAAATCCCATCATTGGCAAGGCCATTGTTGGTGTTCTTAATCCAAAAGTGATTTTCTATTATTGGAAGTGTGATTGTGATTGTGTGAGTTGTGGTCGTTAGGAGGGTTTTTGTTTTCTTTATAAAGCTTGATTTCTCCACTCTTCAACAAAACCTCTTCTGTTGTAACTTCATTTTCAATCACATCTTGAAAAGAACATGGACATTGCAATCTCAATTGATAGTTCATCTCCATGTTCAAATTATTCATAAAGATGTCCATTTTCTCTTTCTCGGGTACACTTCTAGGGTATTGAGAAAATACCGCCCTCCATATTTGTAAGAAAATAAAAAAGGCTTCCCCATCATGTTGTTTTGTGTTACATAAGTTAATCATGGTGACCTCATGCTTTATTTTATATGAGTAGTGGGTCACAAATTTGGAAGCTAGCTCTTCAAAAGTTCAATTACTGGATGGTAATTTGGAAAACAATTCCTTTGCAGCTCCTCCCAAAATTCTTGGAAATAATCTCATTAAATATGTGGTATCATGTGTGAATTCCAAGCTTAATACATAAAATTTCTTCAAATGATCTTGTAGATCGAATGCTCCCTCATACTTTTCATATTTAGGGAAAAATGCATTTGTGGGGAATGGTACCATAATTAGGGATTTATCAAATGGGAATGGACATAAAGCTTCAATTGAAAATGGCTTGGGAGCCGCATTTTGCTTCATGTTATCCAATTCCATTTGAAAGAATTTAAATTGTTTATTCATGATGTCAATTAGGTTAGCATCTTCATCTTTCTTCTTTAATTTTTTGACATCATAATCATGGGGAAGTTTTATCCCCGCTTGAGCTAGGTCAAAGAAGTATTTTTCCTTATCTCTCTCTAACACATTTTCCATGATTTTCATGAAAAAGGGACTTTGAGATGCTTCATTAACCCTCTCTTCGGTAGCCTCCTCTTCTTGAGGGTCCCTATTCCCTCCATTATTCCCATCTACACCTCCATTATTAAGGTTGTTTCCTCCCCCATTGTTCCCATTATTGTTAACATCCCTATTCTCTCCATCCCAGTTGTTATTGGCATCATTCTTGGCATTATTGATTAGATCGGGATCCATGAGACCAAAAGGAAATGCCATGTCAATGGGTGTTACTTCTCCTTCAATTTCAAAGGGTTGTTGTGAAGTAGGTGTTTCACTTGGAAAATATAACTCTGCTCTTGAATATGTGTCATTTGATTGTGACATGTTCCTAATGTAAGGCGATCTTGTAAAAATTGACATTAACATGAAGAAAGGGAGTTAGCCCTGATCAACCATTTTAAGATTTTAAATTTTTTGTAAATGACAAGATTTGACCAGTCTACAATAATGAACATCAAGAACTTCAAAAAGGGTATCCATATATGATCTCAAAATTTTCAAAAACAATTGGGAAGTACCATCTATTTTGTTGTCTTAGTTTATATGCGCTACTTCAGTGTGTACTACACACTACTTTAGTTGTTTACACACGCTCACTGGAAAAAGGTAAAGTGCTCCTTGCTTGTTGTTAAGCATTGTTTTGTTGTTTATACGTGCTGCTTGGGATATGTAGGCATTACTTAACTATGCAAAAGCACTATTAAATGTGTCTGTACGCGCCACTTTAGTTTTACAAGCATCAGAAGAATGTTTGTACGCGTCAAAGGAATGTTTGTATGCATCAGAAGATTGTGAAATTTGCAATCTGTCACTGGTTTGATAATTTTTTTCAGAAATTGATAAAGTGATAAGATCTTTATGGATGTTTTTCTTCTGCAAAATAAACATATAATCACCACACACACACAAATCTTGTTTTTGACCCCTATTTCTACACAAAAGTGTATATTCTTGATCATTTTCACGGGTTTTGAACAAGAACTTCTTCCAAGAAATCTACGTATGGTCAAATTGGCTCGTAATAATGGCTCTAAAAGGTAAGAATTTCTACTTTAACCAGGTTGTATTCAAGGTTCCGTTCGAAACATTTTGAGTTTCATCCCCATTATAGAGGCCTCTCACACATAAAAACACGATTTTGTGCAATTCTGAAGGAGTACTAGAGGAGGTTCAATTCTCAATTTATTTTGTCACTCATCCGATTAAGGATGAATGAATTTTTACTATAATGGGTTGGATTACCATTGCTAAAATGGTTGTATCGCACTTGGGTCATTCCCTATCACCGTCCTCAAAAAGGCAAATCTCAGGAGGTAGGCCCACTAATCTTCTAGCATGTTCATTGAAAGCAAGAAATTGAAAAGCTTAAATAGGTTTGGGAATTTGATTCACCAAAGCTGAAGAGAATATCCCTACTATTTTCAAAAGTCCAAACACAATTAACACTTGTTCATTTCCACCTCTTAAACTAAGGGATTTGAAGTGTTTTATGCTTTTTGATTCACTCAAAGAGTGAAGAGCATATACCTAGCACTTCACTTCCACAAACAAGGAGGTTTTAATTATGTGTTTGTTCATTTCCCTAGGTTCTTCGTATCTCAAATTTGGCATACAAAATGCTTTAATTCATGACTTGAAGTCCCTTTACTAATTATGCTAGATTTTCAACTTTGAAATGCCACAATTTAAGCAAATAAAATGTCATTAGCTTTATGTTTTTATTGATTTGCTGAAGTAAAATGAAACACATGCCTACACACTATTTTAAAGTTGACAGAGCGCTACTTTAAACTTGTCTACACACTATTTTAACCTGATGTAAGAAATATTTAGCAGTAAACAGAGCGCTAGTTAATTCATAGCAGAGCGTTAAAAGATAGATTAAATGCACTAAAAGGAGATTAAATGCACTAAAGGAAAGATCATAAGCGTCAAAAGAAAACTCAAATGCACTTATATTTGAGGCTACACGCTCCTTTGCTATGTAAAGGTGTCATCCTTTAAGTGTTTACACATCACTTCACTGCCAGATGCGTTGAAAGAATGAGAGACAAGACAAAAAGTATAATACGCGCTATTTCATTGCTTAAATGTGTCACAGTTTAGGTGTCTATGCATCACTTCACATGTAACCTACAAATTTATGCAAAAGAACACACTCAAATACACAAAAAAAAATGATAAATCTATTAGAAATGAGGCTTAGAGCCCCACGGTGGATGCCATCCATGTATATGAAATTATACCTTCCCGAGATTAGTATTATATCTATCAATGCAACAAAGATTAGCTAATTTGAATTGAAATCAACAATTGAGCATCTCATGGCTCTCTAACTAGGAAAGAAAAATGATGCTCTAAGCTTAAAGCATCCATAAATGATAGTCCTAGAATGAGAATTGAAGCTATTTGATAAAGTTAATGCCTATTTAGCTCAAATTACTCACTACAATACAAACCCTAACATGTAATTGCCATGAAATCAATGCTATTTTCCTATAGTGATGATGCTTTGCTTCATGAGTGTGTGTGTTTTTAAAATGTATCAAAATTGGCTTCTATTTAAAGGATTTTCCAAGGGTAGGGGGTAGAGTTTATTAAACCATGGTCAAGGATTGGTTGGTTTAGGGGTTTCAAATGGTGAAACCATTTAAATAGTGGTTTCAAATAAGGGGACAATTTGAGTGGTCAAGATGCAACTCCAAGATGTGTGATAGAGAAATGATTTGGCTTGATCCATGTGAGCTCCCATTCTCAATCCTCATTGGTTGATCAATTTTATCCCATGTGATGGATAAGGAATTTAAGGGATTTAATTAAATTATTTAATTGATTTTCTTTAGCCATGTGCACCCTTGAAAGGGTTGGATTTAAATTGATTTTAACTATGCAATTAAATGATTAATCTCAACTGCACAACTAATTTGATTTAATTAATCCAAAGGCTTTTAATGATTTAATTAATTCAGAAATTTCTTGATTTGAATTGATTTTCTCACTTTATTCCTTGTTTGAATTGCTTGACCAGTTTTGGGTGTCTACAGTCCCAATCGATAAGCTCAGGGTGTTTAAGAGGAAGGGTGGAGGATGAAAGGTCTATTTTAGTGATGGCTAGGACATGGGTAGATTCGATGAGATCATCTTCAATGTATTGGAAAGGGACTTAATAAAATTCCTCCTCAGTGTTTGAATCAGTCTAAAAAACAATAATCCTTAGTAAAGGTCTCCTTGGTTTCTAGGGAGCCCAATCCTTGGCCTCAAGGATAGCCAACTGCTTTGATGAGTTTCTTCCTTCCATCCTCATTTTATCCAAGGCCCATTCGATGATATCCTATGCTTTCAACAATGGGAGTGGCCTTCACATACTTATCCTTAGGAATATCTATAGGTTTTTCTTCATCATCATTAAAAAGCCAGCATAGTATGTCATTTTTCATGTTCTCATCTACGAGGGATCCCCAATGTTTAAAAGTAGTCTTTTTGCATGTGACAGTTTCCTTACTCCCTTTAAGAAATATTTTCTTAGGTTTACCATAGGACCTTGGGGATAAGGGGACTTATCCAATGCACATGGAACTCTTAATTTTATATTCCTCTATTCCTTGATTAATGAGTGTTACCTTCTTTTCAGACTGAGTACCTTTTTCTTTAGTGACCTCATATTTTCCTTTGTCAGATGATTTAAAAGTTCTTGATCTCCATGAATAGTGATTTATCTTCCATGATGAGGGAACTTCAAGCATTGATGATATGTACACAGTACACTCGTGATAGCATGTATCCAAGTTCTTCCCAATAGTATATTATAAGGTAGATCAATATCAAGGACCTGGCAAGTAGTTTCAATCAGGGCAGGACCCACTTGTAGAAGAAGCCTGATCAATCCTTTAGATTCTCTTTCTCTATCATCATAAGCCTTTATGTTAATTCTCTTTGTTACATCAATAAGGTCTTCAGGGAGTCCCAAATCGCTTATCATCTTAATGGTGAAAAGGATCAAACCAGATCCATTGTCTATCAGGACTCTTTCTATTTTAGTGGAATGTACTATGACTTCAATGTGAAGGGGATTATTGTGATAAGGATCATAACTATGAAGGTCTTTGTCTGTGAATACTAGGTGTGATTGCACAACTAGGTTCTTTATAATAACTTGAAAATATGAGGCATATATGTTCTCGGGGACTCTGGACTGAGTAAGGGATTTATCAAGGGATTCTTTATGTACAAGGGGTGTATGGACAAGCTCAAGTATGGATATTTGTCTGGGAGTCTTCCCTAGATGTGCTAGCAGATCACAGCATGAAGCAAGTCTACCAAATTTAGATGGTGTAACTGGTGGTGTGGTAGAATTTTGGACAGTGATTCTTTCTCTTCTTTTTTTAGCATTACAATCAGTGAGTTTAAGCTTAAGGGTGTACACATGGTTGTTAGATTTTTCTATGCGAACATAGAGGGCATCAAAACCACAACAATTATTTTCTTGGATACTTCCACATGAAGTATAAAATCCTTGTATATTATTAGTGGTGTACTCATAACACACTATCTTAGAAGATGAGGCATTGTTATGATCATGCTTTAGGAATGGATAATTGTATATCTTGTGTTGCACATTAGATGATGATATTGTATGGCCTTCAAATTCAATCTTTTCATCATCAATAAGGTCTTGGACAAAGTGTTTCAACTTCATGCATTTCTTGGTGTCACATCCTTTGATGCAGTTTATATTTACAAGATTCATTGTCCTTATACCAGGTAGGTTTGAGTTTATTATCATCATTTGGTTGGGTGTTAGGATATACCATAATTTTTTGATCAAGTCTTCAAACAAAGACATTAAGAGGCTCCATGAGGGAATTGAACTATCGGCACGGACGTGGGCCATAATTATTGTTGTTGGTATTGGCATTATTGTTATTGTGAGGAAATAGATAGCCTTGATTGCACAATTATGGTTGAGAGGTGCTCTAATTCTATTGATTGTGGTTCTGATTGTTATTATTTTGATTACAATTTTTGCCTTGGTTACCTTGGTTGGATGCTTGGACATTTTGAATATGTTTAGCATTGGTCACTCCATCATTGACTACCCCTTTGTTCTTAGTCCAAAACTTTGGTTTGTCATTGTTAGATGAGGAAGTATAGTGTTTAATAGTCCACTTTTGAAAAATTCCATCTTCAATGGTCTCCCCTTTCTTAACAAGTAACTCAAAAGTGTCAGGGGCAGCCATTTTCATTTGGAATAACATTTTAGGCACTAGATTCCTAGTGAATATATCTATGAGATGATTATCTAGTATCTTCCAAGAAATTTGATTGGAAAGGTGTCTCCATATTTGTAAGAAACTAGAAAAATTTTCCTCATTCCTTTGTCTTTGTGTTGCACAAGACACTTCGTGACACTTCATGTTCACTATTGTAGGAGTATTGTTCAACAAATTTTTCTGCCAGATTAGCAATAGAAGATATGGATTCAGGAGGTAGATTCATGAACCATTCGAGCACAAGGCCTCCAAGATGTGTAGTGAAGAGTATTTTAAGATAATCCTCATTATAGGAGACCTCCTAACAAGTGAAAAACACTTATTTGAGATGTTGAACATGACATATTTCTCCCCTGTATTTGTCAAATTTAGGAATATCCAAAATCACAGGAAATGGCATCATGTGGATCGATTTATCAAATGGGTAAGTACATATCTCTTCTAAATAAAATTACTTCTTACCTCCATTCTCTATTCTCTTAAGTTTATTTATTTTATTTTCTAAGTTAGGAGCATTATGATGTGTAAGTTGTGGACCAAAAAATTGCCCCCCTCCGAACTGTGATGTTGAAAATCTAGTTGATGTGAGTCCAAGTCTAGAATGTGGTGTATAATGATATACCTGAGATGTTCTTTGAGTATGTGAAGTCACATTAGGTATAGCACTAATAATCAATTGGATTTGTTTAGGTGTTAACTGAAATATCTGGTTTGATGTTGATGTAGTTGTTGATATAGAATTCCCACTAAAAGTAGGCTTACCTCTTTCTTGAGATGATGTTGTGTTAATTGTAGAAACAGTTATTGTAATTATAGGGGCTCTAACCTTGGTGACATTGTGATAAATTAATGTTTCATCAAAATTTTTGGGAAATGTGACACCATCATGGACAAGGTTCATAAATATTTATGTTTTATTGGATCAAATTACCTTCTCCACCATCTCCACATTATAGGGATCTTTGAGGAAATCATTAATTTGTGGAGCCAGGGAAGGTTCAATATGTTCAGGTTGATCAACATACACAACCTCGTCCTCTGTCTAGTTAACAATTTATGGCATTCCTATACCTCCAAGAGGTACCGAATCAAAGTGATTCTCGTTGTCTGTAAATCAATGACTAATATTCTTGGCTTGTGAATGGGTTATGACAATAAAATTTGACTTCAAAAGGAAGACAAGGAAAGATTGGATGATGAAAGATGAACTTAGGAGGAGCGCTTTGGACCTTGTTTTGATTACAAGGGAAGAGCCTCAAAGGATTGGTGGATGATTTGATGAAGGATTGATGATTGATTGGTGAGGGAAGGGCCTCAAAGTCTCATTTGATTTAAAGGTTTGGGACAACGTTAGTGAAATAGAGATCCTTTGAAAGAGAGATGATGAAACCCTTATTCTACTTGTAGATAGACTAATGATCACAAGCAAGAGAGGGATATGATTGATTGAATTGACCGCTCAAGATAGACTTTTGTTCTCAACTGATAAGATTCGATTTTGATTAAGGATGAGGATCTCAAAGACACCTTGATAAATATTTCCACCTATGATTAATGATGAAGGTGTAAAGATAATATTTAATGAGTCTTGATGATGTTGGATGTGGAAATATCAAGACAAAAGATTGATTTAGGTCCAAAATAAGAAAGATGAGGTTTTAGAATATTAGAAGAACGAAGGATTGATAAAACAAGGAAGGTTTAATCATATGTATCAAAGTTGAAAAAGGTGTGATTGAAAGTCAGTTTTCACAAGTAATGTGAGAGCTTGTTGTTTAAGATGAACTTATTGACTTTCTCCTAATCTTGGATTTCCTTTTGGACAGAGTCTATGATGTGTTGATACTTCTTGAAATTTTGATAAGTAGTTTTATTTTCTCTATAGGCCAAAGGTAGTGGGATTTTATCTTTTTTTATGTTTGGAAGGATTGGGAATAGCCTATAAAAGTGATGATTTGGTTAACCAATGAATTCAATGGAAAGAACTAATTTTCACACTCAAACAAGGCATTGACTACGCTAAGTGTGCCTTGATTCAAATAGGGGACAAACATAAGTCTAAAAAAAATCTAACAAGGGACAAAGAAACCTTGAAGGATACAAACAATTGTGACAAGTCTGACTAATAGGGAATTGAAATGGTGCAATGTGTATGTTTAAGTGACCTTTTCAAGCCACCAATGTTTCCACTGGTCTAAAATTATCAAAGACAGTCAAGAAATATCTACCTAGCCTTAGTGATCAAAACCTTTTCTCAAAGATTGATATCTCTTCAGCTCACACAACCTTGTCACCCCCTAAAGGGCTCCTGTGCCTTTTCCTTTTCTGAGAGCTAAACATAATATAATTCAAAGGAGAATACGCAATGATAGCTTCAATGCCATATTAGCCGCCTCCAAATTCTCAAGGGGATACTTATGGTGAGTGCCTTTAGGAGAGATTCTTCCCCTTCCTTGCACAAATATTATTCCACTTTCAGAGGTGAACCAAGAAGCTTCTATCCTAAGGTGTCTAGTAAGGGTTTCCATTCATAGATATCCCTTGTAGTCTCATAAGTAGGATTTAGGCCTATAGCCCTATGGGTACTAGATATAATGTAGTCCAACACGCAGGATTGATGCCTTGTAGCCCTAAAATAAATCTAGCAATGAAAATAACTACATCCTCCAAGACATTAATATCAAAGAGGATTTTTAATATAGTGGGTTGGAAGGGTTGGGTTTTGCCTTGCTGCCACTTGGGTCATTCCTGTAAGATTTTTCCCTCAATGGAAGGCCCTCTAAAGGTATAATGAAAATAAAGGAAAGTGGATCACAAATGTAGGTCAAGATTTCTGATATTCCTCAAGGGAAAAGAGAATAATCTCCTACTCCATTGCTTTTCCTAAACATTTCATGCATATATTAATTTACCCAAGATCCTTTTCTAAATGATAAATCAAGTCACTACTACATTTGGGGCCAAATTTTGACATAAGTTTCCGACGGGTAACTTTTTCTTATGAATTTGGTGTTTTTTTTTTTGTAATAGGCCCCGATGATGTCGGTATTCCGATGGGTGTTTAATTGGCCATCAGATTTCTGACAGATTTGGGGTATACATTAAAAAAAAAAGTGAAACAACCTCATCATTTTTATTTCAATTGGAGAGCGGGAGAAAAGGAGAGACAGCTGAGCGTGGGAGAAGGTATGTGATTTCTTCATCTTTTGAGCCTCTGGCATCATATTCGAATGCATTTCATTTTATTTTTGAGGGAGTTTCTCTCTGAAATGACCGCATTCTACTGGTGTCGTGCCCTAGCCAGTGCTTTATCTCTATTATTTGATGTTATTGGTGCTTGTGCTCAAGGATATCGATTCACTGTATTCAAATGTTTGGATTCACGTTTGTTGATATTACTGGCATATGTGTTTAATGACGCCATTGTATATTGCTGTCACTAAAATGACCGCATTCTACTAGTGTCATGACCACATTCTACTGGTGTTGTGCCCAAGCCCAGAGTACTTATTGCCAAGTTTTCACTACTGAACAATTTATTGCTTTGATTTTCTAACCATTTTTTTGTTTTTTTTTGGTTATCATCAAGGTGCCTATTTACAAGGTTTTCACCAAGATGATGATTTTTTCAGGACATTTTATAATGTTTTTGTATTTTTGCTGATTTTTTTAATTTTTCATAGATTTTTTTAGGAACTTTTTCTTCTTTCTATGATATTTTCAAGATCATTTTGTTGTACAATAACTCTGATCAAGTATAGAACCAATTCAAATATAGAATATTGATAGGATAACTAAGTGGCTCTCCCTCTAGTATTTCTATCTCATATTCTCTAGATCCAAATTTAGCTGTGACCACAAAGTGCCCTAACTAGTTGGGATCAAACCTTCCTTTCTTTTCATGGCTCTAGATATTCTATGGGTTATTTTGTAGTACTAGATCACAAAATTTAAATTCTTAAGGTTTTATCTTTGTATTGAAATGTAGGCAAAGGTAATTTTGATACACCCGAAGGTGGTTCAGGGCATTGAGGTGTCGTTCATCGAGGAGACACAATACTTGTAAGAGAGAAACTCGGTATTCTTCTTCAGATATCATATTCTTCAAAGAGATTCAAAGGGATGGGAGCTTAATATTAATGGGAAGAACAACCTCAGCACCATAGAAAAGGGAGAATGGAGTGGCTCCAATGATATTACAAATGGAGGTTTGGCAAGCCCATAGGGAAGGATTTAACTAAAGGTGCCAATCACCACCATCATCATTGACTATCTTTTTGAGGACTTTAAGGATGGTCTTATTAGTAGCCTCTGCTTGATAGTTGCCTTGTGGATAATAATAATTGGAACTATGCTGGGTAATGCCAAATTTTCTATAAAGCTCAACGAAATCCTTATTGTTGAAAGGGATCCCATTATCCGTGAGGATATCTTGCGGGATTCCATTGTGATAAATGATGTATTTCACGATGAACTTCAAAATTTTATTTCTTGTAGTGTACGTGAGAGGGGTGGCTTCAACCCATTTGGTAAAATATTTAGTAGAAACATATGAGAAGGGTTTTGTCAAAGTGTTTCCAGAAGAGGGTATCACCAAGGATAGTGTAATGGGACATTTGAAGGATAAAAAATTTATGTTAATTGGGGGTAAGGGTAAGTGGAATGATCTCATCATGAAGGTAGCAATAAATGTCTTGGTACCAAGAGGATTGAGGATCAATAATTTCACACACCATCTTAGACTTCGGCTGGTCATAGGAAGGGACCATAAGATTCTCAACAAGGAAATCACACCTTTAACTATTCTCTGGAAAAGATATCAAAGAGGCAATGGTAGCCATTGTATCAGTTGTAGTGTATTTAGCTCTCAATTTTTTTTGAAATGTGACTTCTGTAATTTTGATTGTAGATCTTCAATCAACCGACGGTAAGGCAGAAACTTTTCATCCTTTTTTTGGTATGCATCATTAACTTTCTTGACAACCAACTAAGAGTCACCAAAGACAAGCAAGTTAGAGATCTTCCATCGAATATCTTGGTGAAGTCCTATTACCAAGGCCTTGTATTCTGCAATGTTGTTTGTGTAAGGAAATGTAAGCTTGTAAGACTTAGGAATGAGGTCTCCTTGAGGTGTCACAAACAAGAATCCTTCCTGTAAGCCCTTCTATGTATAGGATCCATCAAATTAAAGCTTCCATTATATGCTTGGGGTAATAGTCATGATGGACTCATTTGGAAAATCAGTGACAGTAGGATGATCATCAGGAAAAAGAGCATTTGTGACCTGATCTTCAATTACTTGTCCCTTGATAGATTTATGGTGTATATATATACTTTCTAATTCACTCAAGATCATGACCCATTTTTATGTACGTCCAGTGAGAGAAGATTTTGTTAAGAGCCACTTGAGAGGATCAAACTTCATAGTGAGTTGTATTTTTTTGTTAAGCATGTAGTGACATAGCTTCTGTGTACAAAACACCATAGCTAAAAATACTCACTCAATAGAACTATAGTTCAACTCATAACCAACAAGTGTTTTTATTAAGGTAGTAAATAACAGGCTCGTTTCCATTGTCATCTAGTTGGGAAAGAAGTGAACCCAGTGCCACTATTGTAGCAAATATGTAGAGAATTAAAGGTTGGCCAGGCACAGGCTGGACCAACACTGATGGGTTACTAATTTAACTATTCAAATTCTTTTTGACACAAGAAATCCCATATGAACTTAGTATCTTTGCACAGGAGATGTGCGAAAGGATGAACTTTATTGGCTAGTTGAGATATGAATCTGCAAACTGACTGAAGTCGGCCTTGTAAACCAAAAAATCATTTCAATGTTTGTGGAGGTGGCATATCCAAGATGGCTTTCACCTTCTTAGGATATATCTTGATTCCTCTTCTAGACATGATGTAACCTAGCAGTTTTCCTGATTGAACTCCAATGACACATTTATTGGCTTTTAGCCTTAACTTTTACTTCTCCAATCACTCAAAGATGGTTGTAAGAATTTCTAAATGTGATTCTCTTGTTTTCAAATTTCCAAGGAGATCATCTACATAATCTTCCATTATCACATGAAGGAGATCATGAATTTTTTTTTTCATTGCCTGTTGATATGTGGCTCTGGCAGTTTTGAGATCAAAAGTGTTAATGTTTGTAGCTTCAGTCATATGATCATTAGAATATATATAATACATGTTGATTAATAATAATATATTATATATGTTATATTATTATTAATCATATGAAATTTAATATTTAATATTAAA
>MU224050.1:2678499-2700549 GCA_018584345.1 Thuja plicata | reverse complement strand
CCATGAAGGGACATGTCTCTCCTAGCCTCATTCCTAATATAAATGAAAGAGAGATTGTTGCATTTGGAAAACACATACAAAATATAGTGCTATTACATTTGCAGCTATCCTAAAACTTAACAAAAAGGTATAATTTGATGAAAATGTTCTCTGTGGGGTTGTAAAAGTAATTTTGTATTGATCTTTAGCTCTGATCCTAATTTGATTATAACCAGAGACATCATCCATAAGGGACAACATTTCATATCAAGCAGTTGAATCCACTATGATGTCAATGTTGGGAAGTAGAAAGTCATCTTTCAGACATTCCAAGTTGAGATGTCTAAAATTAATACAAATTTGTATTCTTTTATCAGGTTTTGCCACTAGTACATTATTAGAAACCCATTCAGGGTAATATATGGGTCAGATGATCTCAACATCAAGCATTTTTTGCAATTCTTCTTTAACTAGTAAGACAACTTGTGGATGCATCTTCCACAATTTTTTCTTTAAAGGCTTAATCTTAGGATCCACAATAAGATGATGTAATAATTGATCTGGATCCAAGCAAGGAATATCTTTATAAGTCCATGCAAAGTTTAATTGTGACTTTCAGAGAAACTCGGTCATGTTCTTTATTTATTGCTCATTAAGTGATGCTGCTATATATGTGATCTTAAGATTATTTGCAGTTCCCAGGTTGACCTCGATTGTATCCTCAAGTAGGATAGATGATTTCTCTGGTGGCAATGTCATGAGAGGTAAATCAAATTATCTCTCTTCTAGAACCTCAGATAGGTTTTCACTAGAAGATGTATCCTTTATTTTATCTTTTTCTTCACCTAAAGATACCTCAAAGAGGTTTTCACGATAGGGTGTTTTATTTTCCTTTTTAATTTTTATTTTCATTTTTGCGACTAAGAGAGTTGGTTTGGATACCAAAGTTGGCTTTCTCGTTGTAGCTTGCATTGTGCTCCTAATCTTGGAAATGTATTAGTCCAAAAAGGGATAATATTGTCTCGTCCAAATTACATATGCCTAATGTAGGTAGTGAATCTTGTTGGTCCCAATTGATAAGCTCAGGGTGTTTAAGAGGAAGGGTGGGGGATGAAAGGTCTACTGCACTAATGGCTAGGACATGAGTAGAGTCGATGAGAGCATCTTCGATGTATTGGAAAGGGACTTCATAAAATTCCTCTTCAGTCTCTGAATCAATCTCAACTAAACAATAATCCTCAGTAAAGGTCTCCTTGGTTTCTAGGGAACCCAATCCTTAGCCTCAAGGATATCCAGTTGCTTTGATGAGTGTCTTCCTTCCATCCACATTTTCTCCAAGGCCCATTCCTTGATATCCCATGCTTTCAAAAATGGGAGTGGGATTCACATACTTATCCTTAGGAATATCTATAGGTTTTTCTTCATTATCATTAAAAAGCCATGATAGTATGTCATTTTCCATGTCCTCATCTGCGAGGGATCCCAAATATTTAAAAGAAGTCTTTTTGCATGTGACAATTTCCTAACTCCCTTTAAGAAAGATTTTCTTTGGTTTACCATAGGACCTTGGGGATAAGAGGAGTTGTCCAATTGACATGGAACTCTCTATTTTATATTTCCCTATTCCTTGATTAGTGAGTGTTAGCTTATTTTTAGACAGAGTACCTTTTTCTTCAGTGGCCTTCTATTTTCCTTTGTCAGATGATTTATCAACTTTTTTAGGAGGATATTTCTCAGTATTAGAATCTTCCTTTACAATAGGTCGGTAAAATAAAAAAAAGGATAATAATATGATTTCTTACCTTCTAATCTCTTGCAGTATTTAAAAGGTTCTTGATCTCTAGGAATAGTGATTTATCTTCCATGATGGTGGAACTTCAAGCATTGATGATATATACACGATGCACCTATGATAGGATGTATCCAAGTTCTTCCCAATAGTATATTATAAGGCATATCAAGATCAAGGACCTGGAAGGTAGTTTCAATGAGGGCAAGACCCACTTGTAGAGTAAGCATGATCAATCCTTTAGATTCTCTTTCTCTATCATCATAAGCCTTTATGGTAATTCTATTTGTTACATCAATGTGGTCTTTAGGGAGTCCCAAATATCTTATCATCTTCATGGTGCAAAGGTTCAAACCAGATCCATTGTCTATCAATACTCTTTTTATTTTAGTGGAATGCATTATGAATTCAATATGAAGGGGATTATTGTGATAAGGGTATGAACCATAGAGGTCTTTGTCTATGAATACTAGGTGAGATTGTGCATCTAGGTTCCTGATCATAACTTAAAACTAAGGCATAGATTTTCTTGGGGACGCAGGACTCAGTAAGGGCTTCTTTATGTACAAGGGATGTATGGAAAAAATGAAGTATGGATATTTGTGCAGGAGTTTTCCCTAGTTGTGATAGAAGATTATAGCTTGAATAAGGTCTACCAAATGTGGATGGTGCAACTGGTAGTGTGGCAACAACTTGGACAATGATTCTTCCTCTAATGGTGGTAGCATATAATCAACGACTTTAAGCTTAAGGGTGTACACATGGTTTTCAGGACCATTGATGTGGTGATATTCATAGTAATCATTATCCTTATACAAGGCAATTTTGAGTTGATTATCATCATATGGTTGGGTGTTAGGATATACCATCATGTTTTGATCAACAAGTCTTCAAAATATGATGTCAAGAGGCTCCATGAGGGAATTGAACTGTCAGCATGGACGTGGGCCAGTATTGTTGTTGTTGGTATTGGTATTGTTATTATTGTGAGGAAATAGATAGCCTTGATTGTGGATTTATCATTTAGAGGTGTTCTAATTCCACTGATTATGGCTCTGATTGTTTTTATTTTGATTATGATTTTTGCCTTGGTTACCTTGGTTGGATGCTTGGAAATTCTGAACATGTTTAGTGTTGGTCACTCTATCATTGACTACCCCTTTTTTCTTAGTCCAAAACTTTGGTTTGTCATTGTTAGATGAGGAAGTATAGTGTTTAATAGTACCCTTTTGCAAAATTCCATCTTCAATGGTCTCCCCTTTCTTAACAAGTAACTCAAAAGTGTAAGGGACAACCATTTTCATTTGGAATGACATTTTAGGTACCAAATTCCTAGTGAATATATCTATGAGAAGATTATCTAGTACCTTCCAAGGCATTTGATTGGAAAGGTTTCTCCATCTTTGTAATAAACTAGAGATTATTTCCTCATTCCTTTGCTTGGTGTTGCACATGTCACTTAGTGACACTTGATACTCACTATTGTAGGATTATTGTGCAAAAATGTTTTCTACCAGATCAACCAAAGAAGATATGGATCCAGGAGGTAGATTCATGAATCATTCAAGCATATAATGTCCAAGATGCTTAGTGAAGAGTCTTTTAAGATAATATTGATTATAGGAGGCCTCCTGACAAGCAACATACAATTCTTTGAAATGTTGAACAGGACATGTTTCTCCCATGTATTTGTCAAATTTAGGAATCTCAAAATGCACAGAAAATGACATCATGTGGATCTATTTTTCAAATGGTAAGGACATATCTTGTCTAAAGAGAATTCCTTCTTACATTCATTTTGTATGCTCTTGAGTTTATTTATTTTATTTTCTAAGTCAGGAGCATTGTGATGTGTAAGTTGTGGACCAAAAGATTGTCCCCTCCAAACTGTGATGTTGAAAATAAATTTCATGTGAGTCCAAGTCTAGAATGGGGTGTATAATGATATACGTGAGATTTTTGAGTAGATTTCTTCAAGACATTAGAAGGAACCTTAAAGAGTGATGAAATGTATTGAACTATAAATTGGGAAGATGATGCTTGCGACAATGATGTTTGGTTGATATTCAGGAATCTAGCACCAAAGGGGTCAGATACATTCATATTGGTTTGGGTGCTATTATTTGTTCTCTTACCTTTCTTTACCTTGTCAGTAGCAATTTATTTATTTACTTTCACTTCCTCCTTCTACTTTTGGGCAGAAACAACTTCCGGGACGTCTTCTTTGACAAATAAAGAAGTAGGTTTTCCTGCACTAGGTTCCACCCTTCTGTTTCTCAAATTATAGGCACTACTAGCCTGATTAATTTCTAATATAGTCAAGGACCTTTTCTCTTCATCACTTGGCAATCTAAAGTGTGGATTCTCTTTATCATCACCCACAGTATTAATTTTATATCATGACATAGTACCAAGCTCATCATCTAAGTCAGAAAAAACTTTTTTTTGGTACCCTTAGTATTTTTATCTCCTACTATTCACATCATCAACATGCTCTTCATCCCCAGAAGACCATGATTTAGCACATCTTTCAATAGAGAAAATATTCACAATGGGGTCTTCTAGTGCTGAACATGTATGTTCACTTCCTTCATCCATTTGATCAGCTAAGGCTTGGGCTACAACACACTAGAAAGAAGAGTGGGACATATTACAAACAACACACCAA
This sequence comes from Thuja plicata, assembly GCA_018584345.1. NCBI lineage: Eukaryota > Viridiplantae > Streptophyta > Pinopsida > Cupressales > Cupressaceae > Thuja > Thuja plicata. The sequence continues at coordinate 2,696,113 of MU224050.1, read as the reverse complement.
GGGGTATTTTCCATATTGTTTGTACTATTTTTTTTAAAAGGATCAAAGGTTTCCTTGGACTTCTGGTTCTCTTGATTCTCTGCAATAGGCTTTCCATCCTTCCAATTTGTTCTATATGGCATGTCCCTCAAATTTGGTTGTCTATCATACCTCTGGTATTGATATTTTTTTATCATGAAAACCTTTATCATTTTTTTCCATTTTGGTAGTAAGATCTTTTATTGCACTCATCAATTTATCCACCTTATCTTCCTCCTTGACAGTTTTTCTTGTCTGTCCTCTTGTCTCCTTCCACAATTTACCATCCTCTCTCTTCCCCATTTTCCCTAAGGCTTTTCTATTGCTTTCAATATCTATGGTTGTCTTTTAAGCCTCCCTTAGAGTGCGTGGGTTCTTATCCCTAAGAAGATAAGACATCTTTCCATCAAAAACATTGAAATATGTGGTTAAACATACTTTCTCATCCAATCTTAACACCTGAAATAACTTGTTCATGGCTTTCTAAAATCTATTATTAAAATCAGCCATACTTTTAATGGGGAACTTCTTAATATTATTGAACTCATTCAACATGTAACCTGAATTAACATGTTCATGGTATTGTTCCCTAAAACATCTGAAAAATTCATCCCAAGATGCTATGCTATCCTCAGGAAAATTTCTAAACCATTCCCTAACATCTTCAATCATAGATTGGACAAAAAGTGTCATTATGACATCTTCATGGTCACTCTCAAAATCAGTAATCTTGTCAGTGAAATATCTTAAGTGTTGTTCACAAGTTATGACATTATTACTAGTAAACTTGGGGATTTAATCTCTTACCTCATTTGGGATCATATTCGGATGACCAGGGATGCCATCAAAAAATAGAGGCCAGTGTCTATCCAAATGAATAGATCTCTGAAAATTTCCAAGGGTATTATTCCCACTAGTGCCTGTTGCACCTCCTTGATTTTGAGTAGATTGAGGGGCGCCTTGCTTAGAACCAAAAAATTGAGCACTTGGCCTTCAACCACCTGGTGGGTTTTGTGATAGTGTGCTAGTGGCAACTTGCATTGAACTACTAGCAGTAGTATTTGTTGTAGCATGTAGGAAAGCAGTTTTCCTTTTCATTTCAGCTGCAACAACGTCTAAATCCATTTTTCTAACTACTTTGCCAAATCTTCCTTAGCTTTTCTAGCCTTTTCTAGTTCCATGTCAACTTGAGACATACTATCAGGGGTAATTTTTCCTTGCTTAGGTTCATTTATACTCCCACCAACCATTTTCTGCTTACCCTTATCAAATGCATCCTTGTTATTCTTCTTGAGCTCAATAATTTTCTCAATCTCATATGGATGCAACTGCCTCAAAACAGGTCCCTCTCCTTCAAATTAATCTTTCTTAGAGTTTGATTTATTATTTTTAGCTTGTTGCCTCAGGGCTCCAATATCACCGAACAAGTCCTTATCCAAGCGCTTGAACTCTTCATTGAAACTTCTAGCCTTAAGCTCATTATTCTTTGTCTTCTTCAAGAGTTCTTCTCTTTCAACTAACAACTCATAAATATGCTGCTCATGCTTCTTTCTTGCATTGTCTATTTCTAACAAATTCTAATGTTCCTTTCTTCTTAAAGCCATCACTTCATCTCGCAGTTTTTCAGAATCATAAGGTGTAGTTTTAGCAACAAAAGTTTCTCCTTGTTGGTCCAGAGTTTCTTGTGAAGGGAAAAAGCCCGTATCAGTCATTTCTTCATCCCAAAAGAGATCAAAAGATATATTATTTACCTAGGGGCCAACTAGCCTAAGAGGCTCAGAGCTCTCAGAGGATGATGAAACTTTCTCACGGATAGGGGTCAGGATTCTTCTTCTGTATACTTTGAGGGAATTATGATCAAACCCACTTATCCTAGACCATTACTTTCTACTAGGTGTATGGAGCTCTTCTCCTATGTTACTTTCAGGATTATTCCTATAATAAGACCTGGTATTTCTTTTTTGACTTATTGTAAATCTGACAAGAACTTTCAAAATTTCAATATGCTATACCAACAACTGGAATGCACAGAGCACAGAGTATAGAGTACAGAGTTGCCACCCATAAAAAGTATGGGAAAACTTCACAAACTGAGGATCAAATCCTCCTTCAATTTGAGCTCCACAGACTCAGGCGGGTGTACATCTTATGACTTACTGGTTGACAGTAATATTCTAGTTGATTAGTATCTCACACTAATTTGCTAATGCCTTTTGCTACAGATATTCATAAAAAATCTTGCATATGTTAACAACTAATCTTATGCATAGTTTTATAAACCAAAAGATGCACCTGACAATAGAAAACACTAATGTAATCAGGATTCTCATCCTTCTTCTCTTCGAGCTTCAAGCTCAGGTGGGTATACCTAAAGGATTCACTTCTCTAAGGAATCAACAATAATGTTTGTATTCTTCAATACAAATCATAAACATCTATGTTCTTCAATAGAAACTAAAATATTATTTAGAAAATTAAGGATTGATGATGATAGCTGTTATTAAAGAACATACTAGTGCCTAATCCAGGGAAAAGAGTTAAATGAACATATATTCACATAAATATTTTAGTGACAACACACCTAGAACCCAAATGAAATGCCTTACAAATAATTTTTCTCATTCCCATACCTAGACAACAAATTCTCATATAAATCTTGAATCCCCTGAAACCACCCTTAAGAATTACCCTTTCCTTGAAAGAAACTTAAGAACAATCTAAAAATTTACCTTGTAAATAGTGTATATAAAACTTGCCTTACAAATTAGAAGCTCCCCCAACTAGATTTGTTAAACTGAACTACGATGATGCCTCTTGGGGAAATCTGGGCATTTATGGCGCTAAGATTGTTTTAAGAGACTCAAAGGGCAACATAATTAGAGCAACTTGCAAGAAATTATCTCCAGATTCTAATAATGTTGCAGAGTTTGAAGCCCTTCTTCTTGGTCTTTCTCTAGTAGTCTCCATGAAATTTTCTAATCTCATTATCAAGGGTTCGTAGAAAAATGGAAACCTTTCAAAATTTTGAATTGACTCATTGCTTTAGAGAAGCAAATATGGTTGCATATTTTTTGGAAAATAAAGCTATTGATGATCCCATTCCATTTCAGAAGGTGGATGAGTGTTTTATTTCAAATTTGACTTATCTGTCTCGATTACGCATAATTACTATAGTTTTTATATTTTCTCTAGCTCTAATTTGTATGGTTCCACTTTCACTTCTCTCAGATTATGCTCATTCATGTATCCTGAGATTGTATATTTTATATTTGAGTTTTACACTACTACTAATTGATCTTGCCAGTTGGCTGTGAAGGAGTATATGTTGGTGTATGGATTGGTTCGTACATGCTATTCTATTCTGGACTTTGAAGGAATGTATTTACTTGTCTTCCTTTTGGAGATAACATCTTTTCCAAGTTCCATCGTGTTGGATTATCTTCCTTTTCATTCTCTTCTATCTCTCTTGGTGGTTCATAATGTGGGATTTGGGTGTGTTAATTTGTATCTCCTGGATGACCAATGGTTAATCTTTAGGCATGGGTGGGGAATTTATGTGGATATTGTTGTAATTGGCATTATGTTCCATGGCCACTTCTATATCTGGTAGTGTTTACGTTATCTAGGTTTGGCCTATTTATAAGGTCTGCCTCACTGCATTTTTTTTCTTTATGGGCAATGATGTGGAGGCTTTCTTTTCTAGATTCTTTCTTCTACGAGTCCTCGTTGAACCTATGTAAAAAAAACAATATATAAATAAAAAAAATATTTTAGTGGCTATGGCCACTTTTACAAAAAAAAACTTGCCTTACAAATTCAATACACAAGAATTCAACAATAAACACATGAAGACATCATAAATATGCAAAAGGAATCCCTCTTTATTTTCATTAAATTTTCTCTATTTCAATACATTCAAAGTGACAAAAAAAACTCTAAGACCAGACTAAAATTAGAAAACTTCTTTGCAGTTGTGAATTCACCATCCCTTACAATTATAAAAACTTGCTACTTATATTACACACTAGCCATCTTGGAACCCTGGAAGAAACAAGATGCAACAAGATTCAAATGGCTAGGAAAAGAAAAAAGAAATAAAAGACAAAATTAGTTGCAATTATCTTCATCGGTGGAGGAGGGAAACTTGAGTAGCTTTCTGCAATCATTTTGAATCTTTTACAGTTGGCACCTTTGTCCGCAGATATTCAAGGTAACTTCTTAAAGTTGTTATGAGAAATAGTGACCGCCTAAAAGGCTAACATACACTACTCTTTGTGATAATTACCCTCCCTGTTCTCATTTATCATGTGCCAAGTGACCTTCACTCTTCATCTATTGTCTCCAATCCTATTGTTTCCTTCTTTTTCTTCTTTGGTTTGGTACTTTTGTCCCACACTGCAACCTCCTCTTCCATGGGCCAGTCAAAACTTTTGATGCCCTGCAACTACTTCAATTTTTTCTCCCACCTAGTATCAGTGATAGCCCTTGTATCTGTCACAAACTGGACAAAATCTGTTTCAGCTTTAAACATATCATCTAGGGCTCCATTATACTTATCCATATCTAGAATATTTTCCTCTGTGAGGACAGACTCCTTTTGTGGTAGCAATGTATCAAATTCACCTCTCCACTCCTTAACACCTTTCACTTCATCATTTTCATTTCTGATGGGAGGGATGAATTTGCTGAAGTCAGGACCAAGCATATCTAACTTTGATCGTACTTGATTTTCCTTTCCTTTGAAAAAGGAAAAGGATGTACAATATGTTCAATCATTTCTCCAACCTGGTTGACTGATTCAGGAAAATATAGCCTATGTGGTTGCAACACTTCTAACCTTTCAAACAAAGAGCCCTTGCAAGACCATACACTGAACAATGGGTCCAGAGTTTCTATTGAATTTTTCACATCCTTCTCAATATCAGGAAACTTGTTGTAGGCATTGTGGACTGCATCCAACTTTCCTTTTATAATATTTACTCTATGTTGCAGAATATTTAACAAGGTAGAAAGAGCAACCTCATTCCTATCCTTGTCAAGGGTCTTAATTGCTTGAGCAGGCTCTTCAGTGACAACACACTGAATAATTTCAACTTCTTGAACAGGAGGAGGAAGAGCCTTGGAATATTCTTCCAACTTTGCCTTTAGATCCTCCAATTGCTCCTCTAATGCCTGGACTTTCATCAGGCCCTTTTCCCTATCTTTAGCCAAGGCAATTGTTTCATCAAAGAGCCTCCCATATCTTTGTGATATCTGCTCTATTTTTTCTTCATTCAAATGGGAAAAATGGGTGACAACTTTAGAGATCTCTAAATTTGATGTGTTTTGCACTATCCATATAATCTTTTCCCCATCCATATTTTCTTCCACATTGATCAAAGAAGGCTTTTGTGTTTTTGGGGCCAAGGACCACATGGATAGGGTTTGGGATCTAGGGTCATAGCCACAACCTCTTATCATGTCCCCTATCTGAGTTTCAGACAATAATTGAGCCTCTAGTTGTCTCCTTATCTGATCTATGATGAATGTTGAGGATAGATCCCATCCCAGAACAAGAAAAATCCCACTTGATCTTACCAATTGTATATCCTCTTCTATTGTAATGGTCTCAGAACTGGGATTCTAGTTTTTCAAAACTTGCAAGGATTCATCCCCCAGTGTGGCACCCTCTATAATTTGTAGTTGACTGCTAATCTCTTGTTTTCTCCAAATGATAAAATTCTTGAACTTCTCACTCTTGATGAATGCATCATCACTCAACATTTATTCTTGATATAACTCCCTTTCATCTTTGCATAATTGGAGAGGCAATTCAACCTCCTCCTAGGTCTCCTTCACCTTCTTCTTTCCCTCTCTAATGCTCTTTCTCAATTGGTGATGGTAATGTCAATCACTAGTTACGAGAGAAACTATTTTTTCCTTTTTCTTTTCAAGTTCCTTTATTTGAGAGGGTCCTCCTTGTTCTATTCTCTATTTTTAGGAGGCTCACTTGTTGCTTCTGTGTTAGGAGCCTTTGAGCTCTGTTCAAAACTAGGTGGCTCATTCATTTGAGGAGGGCTATGCTCCTCATGAGCCCCTGTGCTATCTTCTTCATACTCAAAGGATGAGTATTCTTTAGGCACCTTTTGCTTTTCCTCCAACTGAATTTCCAATTGTTTGTACAAAGTGTCATACATGTCAATCATCCAGGTAATCCTAGTCATTTAAGGCAATCCTAGGAAGTATCCTCCAAATGGAATCCCTTCCTTTTTCAATTGTTTCTCCAATTCCACCAGGTCCCAGTATTTTCTCGCTTTCTACTCAACTTCTTGTTCATCAAGAACATTTCTGATGATGTCTTCCTCATCACACCCTTCATGCTATCGTATGTTGGTAACACTTGGAGTCAACAATTTCTTGGCATTCTTTATGAAATCCTCAGGTTCTACATATATATATTGGGAAATACCCATCTTATACTAACCCAACCACTTGTTGATTCCTTCCAAAGCCTTCTTCCCAATAAGAAAATAAGATATTTTGAACTGTCTTGGTGTGAAAGTGCCCTTCCTGTAAGGAGCCAAATGCTCCTTGTCTATCCATACCAGCTATCAAATGAATTCCATCAGTGTAACCCTTGGAGGAACATATTTTGGAAGCACATGTGGGGGCTGAGTACACCCATATACCCTGATCTATGTGAAGGTATTTTCTAGATAGAAATCACCCTAATTAGTATCTTGATGCCATTTATCAACATATTAACAAGGCCTTAGAAGCCTTAACACCTTGATAGATAACCTGGTTATATTTATACCAAGAAAAGTCAAAAATGGGTACACAATCCAATTATGAAAACCACAAAACTCATGCTCATTTGAAGTATAATTCCAAACCCTAATCCAAAATTGCATAGGATTCGACTGACCATTAATGTGTGTCCTCAGTCTCAACATGTGAGTGTCCATATCATTAACATTATGGAAAAGGATTAAGTGCATCAAAAGAGAGTAATGCATAAAACGAGGCTGGCTACCCTTCTGAATACTCAAGAGACCCTCATGCATCCGGTCAATGACATACTAAATATAATCATAATCATTATTTACATGGGAGTTCTGTATGTCTAAGATGACCATCAACATATCTGCAGGAATTCTCTCAACATATCCATCAATCCCTAACACTCTGCACAACCAATATCCTTAGTACGTTATGTAGAAATGCAAATCCTTGAATTCATAAGGTGCATTAATCCGACCAGGTAGTGGGGTTACACATTGCCCTGATCTAGGCATGTGATTGAGGATTAAATTCTTAACTAAATTGGTTTCTATCTTATACCTCTCTCGTTCTTCTCTTAAATCAATTTCTATGGATAAGGAATGATAGATACCAAAGGATTTCATGAAAGAAGCTCTAGCTAAGGAAACTAGGGCTGTTTGATCCTTCTTTTTGACAGTCTTAGACACTGGATCATATTTCCTAGCCAATTCTACAAGCAAATCAACATCTAGAAAGACATCCAAAACTATAAATTTTTCCAAATCTAATGTCCAAGGATTGCAAAAAAGAATTTTCCTAGTTCTGTTATTGAAAAATTAATTGAATAAATGATAGCCAGAACATCCTGGAGTAACAGGATCTCTACAACTAGACATGTAATCAGCAAAAATTTCATCACAAACCTTCTTGCTTTGAGTAGACCTTGGGAGCAATGTGATGAATTCTTCTAAATAATTTCTCTTTACTTTATGCTCTTCTCCTGAATCTTTACTTCTTTCACTGGTTAAGGCCTTGCAGGACTCTGGTTGGCTCATCTTTGCTATTTTTCCAAGTATTCTCTCTAAACAAGCTCTTCTTTGAAAGTCTCTGCAACTTCTAAATTTCTTGCCACACTCTTCTGGAAATTCTGATAAGTAAAAGATATAAGCGCTGAGTCTATATATCATTGATAAATTAATGCAACAATATAGACTTGATCTCAAAATGTCATTGTTTAATCACTTCAGCATTCATTCTGCATGCATCAAGCTTAATTATGTTCTAGATGTGGCATATGAAGCTGACATGCAATTAATTTGAAAAGAGAGCTGGAAAAGGCCATCATTATCTTTTTCTTTTAAAACCTTAGAAAATGTTAAAAAAAACCCTAGAAAAAAGCTGATTGGCTTGGAATTCTTTCTTTTTACAACTCATCAAAGTACTGTACCTTGTCTGGATCTCCTATTTTTCCTCAACCCTGGCAATTCACTTCATCTCCTAGAAATGGTGCGACAACAAGCTTCTCAGAATCTCATTATGCTCTGTTTGACTATGGTTTACTTGGAGATTTAGAGATAAGGCTTCCCTCTCAATCACTAAACATTTTACTAACTCTAGGGTGTATCTTGAGACTTGGTGACTGAGTAATCTCTTAATCTCTGAATGCTAGCTCTAACCCTAATTTATTTGTGAGACTTGGTGACTAAGAAATCTCTTGATCTATGAATGTTTTTGCTGACCATAGTTAAGTTTTGAGATTGGACGATTGACTATCTACGGATCTCTTAATGTTTGGAACTTAACCACCAAGATTGCAGGATTGGGCGAGAAGGCTATCTCAAGATCTCTAAATGTTTCTGCTGACCACAGTTGAGTTTTGACATTGGGCAACTGACTATCTCCAGATCTCTAAATGTTTCCCGTTTGACCGCCAAGATCACAAGACTCAATACCTTAGCTATCTCCTGATCGCCAAATGTTTGTGCACTAATTACTAGGATTATGAGATCCAAAAATAACTTTGAAAAAGCCTTTCTCTCCTAATTTCATAATATTTCATACGAATTTGATTAAATTAGGAGACTTAGTGCACACCACTGATCTGAGCCTTGATCGATAGTTCATGTTTAATCTTAGCATTCTTTACTTGACTCAGGTCTAGATTGGAGATTTAGTAACCAAACTAATCCCATAACCTCCAAATGAAATGACTTAACTCAAGTCTAGTATGGAGATTCAGTGATAAGAGGCATCTTTGAATCGCTGAATGTAACTTAATTTAACTTTTCTCGACCCAAGTTCAATCTCAATATTCAGAGATAAAGGTAATATCGAAGTCTCTGAATGATTTTCTTGACTTGGCTTAAATCATGAGATCAAGAGACAGCCCCAGATATTTCACTACATCAATATCTTACATTTAATCTCATTAGATTTGTCTTAACTAAGGTTCTATTCTGAGATTGAGCGATAAGGAAAATTGCTTTGTCACTGAAAAATTAACCTAACTCTGATTCCATTATGAGATTCAACACCAGCCACACATCTGAGATAAGATCAATGATCCTCACTTAATCTCTAAACAATTTTCTTAACCCCAAGTCTATTTCAAGATTTAGCGACAAGGCTTTACCTCATTATCTCTGAATAATTCTTTTAACCCTTGTCTGATTCTGAGATCAAGTGATAACATATATCTCTGAGTCATTGAACAAAAGTCATGAATTTGGTTTAATTAAGAGATTCAACACCAACTGCTCATCTTGCTTTGCATCAAAAATCCATGCTAAATATCATAAGACTTTATCTAACCCCAAGTTTTTTCCAAGATTTAGAGATAAAGGCACATCTCATGATCTCCAAATAAAAGTCTTAACCATGATCTATTCTTGAGATTCAGAGATAGAGGCTACCTCTAGATCGCTGAATGTTTTCTTAACCCTTGGTTATGTTTTGAGACCCAGTGCTAGCCTCCCATCTTGCTAACCTTTGAGACATGTGTCAACATCTGATCACAACCCAATCTTGTATCTCATGATCACTAAATTCTTTATGCTTGGTTTGGTTTATTTGGATATTCAGCAATAGCCACATTTGCAATGTAATCAACGGTCACCGCTTAATCTTGTAAGATTTAACTTAACTTGGATCATGTTATGAGATTTAGGGACCAACTAATTCTCGTGATCTCTGAATGTTATTCTTAACCATGGTCTCTTTAAGAAATTCAATGACAAAGCTTTCTCCCAATTTCTAAAATTTTTCTTTAACTCTGCTTAACTTACGAGATCCAGCGATAACCTTTGATCTTTCACTACATCAACGATTTGCGTTTGATCTCCAGATTTTAAAGGACTCAGCCGCTACTTCATGAGATTCATCAACTAACATCATTTGTTAAGTCCTTCACTTTATCGCTTAATCTCCATACATTACAAACTTGAACATGATTATCTAAATATTCAGAGATAACCTTGAAACTGCCTTTCTCTAAATCACTGAATGTTAGGGACTAACCGCCAATTCTCAGGAGACTTCAAGATAACCATTGCGCTAGATCGCTCGACTAAAAGAGTTAACTACCAACCTTTGTGAGACTTAGAGAAATCTTTTTTTCCAGATCACTGAATGCTCATAACTAACTGCCAATATTTATGAGACTTAGAAACTTGAAAGACATAAAAGAACATGTGTTGAAAACAATGAATAAAGGCCAACTTGAAAACATAAGAATTAGGGCATGAACTGGCAATTTAGATGAAAAAAAACCTACCAAAGGCAAACGAGACCTAGGGTTTAAGGTTCTTAGACATTTTCAAAGTAAAATTGCCTTGGGATATAGACATTCTAAGAAACTTTGTAGGCACACTTGAAATCACCAGATGCTAAGGCACAAATACTCACACGGGGAACCAAAATTTTTACACAACTCAGAAAACCTAAAATAGACCCAACAAAGTGTAAATCTGATCAAGAAATCATTATTGTTCTATGAGTTTAATCTAAAAATGATGAAACAGAAACAAGAAATTATCCTTTTACTAAAAATGACTAAAGATTTACCCCAGATGATTAAAGGCTCTACAAACGACTAAAGAATCATCGAAAATGATGAAATGATCTGGAAACAACTAAATATTCACTGTAAATGATGAAATGTAGATTTTCTTACCAATTTTACTTGTTTGTAGATGATAAACCTTTGAAGGGAAATGATGAAATGTTGACCAAAAATGATGGTTCTTTAACTGGAAATGATAAAATTTTCCCGCATATGATGAAATACGAACAAGAAATGACAAACCTTTTCCTAGAAATGACACTCTACCTTCTGCTACCTATCCTGCAACACAAAATGTCATAAAAATGATGAAAATTGAGGCTTTAGGTCCCACCAGGCGTGCCAAAATGTATGGAGTAAAAATCTTGTTAGTGTGTTGCAAGCTAATACATGCAAAGTTTGGCAAAACAAAGGTTTTACCTACACGAAACATATTCAGACTAAACTCACAACACACTAAAATCTCTACCACAACCTTCGATGAGCTAAAATAAGGTAACCCAATCAGCCTTGTTTGATTTTCTCTTAGAGAATTTGTGGATGTGCTCTCCCAATAAAATACAATAGTCCTACTATGAAGCTTGCATGCAAAAGAATAGGAAATCTTAAGATGCAAGCTATGATGAGTGAAGTGATTGTGAACAAGTATGAAGAACTTGCCCCAAGCTTCACCAAATGAAAATGAAAGAATGCAAAGATAAAAGCTAGAATGATGAAAGATGCAAGATTAAACTAAGGAATGAAATACAATAGTAAGCTAAGAATTCAATGTAAGATGAAATATAACTTGGTTGATTCCATAACCTAAATATGTAATATCTACATTATCTAATGCAAATGCTCAAAGAAACTAAACAAGAATGAAAACCAAAAAATGTCCAAGTACTATATAATGAAAATGCTTACAATAGTTTTAGAAATGATAATTCTAGCAATAATAATAATTGCAAATGACGAGTGAAGCCTCCTTTTTATAGATTTTTGAAAGGGTTAGTAGGGTTTTGTCTTGAGTGAAGGATATTAAGAGGCAAAATGAATGATTGGCTAGGATTAAGAGGTGGAAGGGATTTGTTGACTTTTTTAGTGGGAAATGTCAAATGAAGAGATGAATGACAAGTGGCATGTGGATGAAAGTTTAGAAGTCAATCCATGTGATTGTAAATGATTGGCTAAATTGGAAACAAGGGGATTAATGAATTTAGAAAATAAAAAAAAGTGCTTATTTAATAAATAGAGGAAATAGGCTTAGAGAAAAGGCTTAAATTAAATAAATAATGATTTATTTAATTTTAGAAAGAAAATGATAATGAAATATTTAAATAAATAAGGATATTTATTTAAATAATAGATGAAAAGGCTAATGAATTAATTAAACAAATAATTTAATCAATAGAGGAATTATGACATTTTTAGGTGTCTACAGGGGGAAAGGTTTCATTTCTCAATCTCTTATATTTTTAAGGATCCACTTTCCTTAGTGGAGTGGTATTTGTTTTGCATATGATGTCCTTTCTTAGATGGAATTGTTTTTTTTACTGAGGGATTCTCTCTTATGCAAGAGGTGTGTATCCCTAATCACAACCTCTTCCTTTCTTGTAATTGTATATCTATCATAAAAAAAATCCCTTACATGGGGGATAAATGTGTGTTAATCTTCATCAAGAACCCCTTTACCTAGTAATGGGAAAAGTGGGTGTTTTTGTTATCCTCCCCCCTCTTTTGGTTAATGATATTATTTTTGTTCAAGAGGCCTCTTGGAGGTAGATGTCTTTGAGAAAATAATGCTTCCTCCTTTCTTGTATGCATTCCCCAAAAGGATCCCTTCACACAATTTGAAATATATTTTTTATAACCATCTCACCCCTGGTTTGAAACATTTATGTCTCTTGGGTAGGGTTGCATGTACAGTGTTGCATAAAGGATATCTCCTTGGTGTTGAAGATGGGTGTCGTTGTTATTCTTTTGCTTAAGATTCCATGATATATTTATGTTTTCATCTTAAGGAGGGGGAAAATATGTGGCATCCTTGTGTATTATATTATGGATTTCCTTGGAGATAATGCTTTCCTTGGATAGTCCTCTTGCACTATTTTTAGCAGATTTCCTTAGAAATAATGTTTTCCTTGGATAATCCTTTTGCACCAATTTAACATATTTCCTTGAGAGAATACTTTCCATGGATAATACTCTTACACTTTTTAGTAGATTTCCTTGGAGATAATGATTTCCTTAAATAATCCTTATACATTGATTTAGAAGATTTCCTTGAAGACAATGCTTTCCTTGATTATCCTTTTGTACCATTTTTAGTGCATATTTCCTTGGATACAATTCTTTCCTTGGATAATCCATTTGCAATGATTTAACAATTTCCTTGGAGAAAATTATCTCCTCAGTGATACATTTATACCATTTTTAGCCTATTCCCTTGCATACAATACTTTGCTTGGCTATACATGAAATGGGTTTACCAACATAACATAGATTTCTAGGTTATAAGCTTCATATTTGCTCCAAAATCTCTCTTAGGATGAGTGAAAATAGCATAGCACAACTTACTATATTATATTCTACTCTTCCTCCTCTCTTTTTCTCATAGTTTACACGACATAACACAACTTTTTGTCTAGTGAATCTATGCTCATTCATAGATCATTTAGAAGAACAAAACTTGCTAGCCTAGATAGTTCATGGTTTCCTTTCTCTCTCTCTATCTTCCACCATCTAATAGAAAAACATATATTTTTAGTTGGTTGGGCCATAGAGTGTTATCTTATCTTTGATGTATGCTCTATTTATTTCCATTGATCACTTATACTCTCGCAATAACATTCTAAGCATGATACTAGCATTTGAGATATTTTTTATCGAGGTCTCTTCAACTAGTTGATTTGGAGCCTTTGTTTTTAGTACTAACCCATTTGTTGTGTTCCCTTTTTTTTTGCATTTTCCTTTATTTTTCTATTTTTTTTTTTTTTTAAAATTGTGTTCCCTTCCATGTGGTTGTACAAGTTAAGATCCATTGTTTGGGGACATGTTCCCTTGAACTTAGTGATGTCTTACCTCTTTTTAGTATTTCCTATTATCATCTATATCTTTATCTCTATTTATTCTACTTTACCATGAGTATGCATGTAGGCTCATACTCCCACTAAAGTAGAAACTAAGTGTAGCATCATAATTTGGATGCTTATGCAATTTCTTATTCACATAGGCCCTATTTTAGCATGTATGAACTTCTGAATCTGATTCAGTTCAACCCAAATCAATTCTTCATGTAACTCTAACATTTTATCTCCAATTAGAACCTTTGGTCACAATTTGGGACCACATTGGAGGTAGTGGGCCAACTTGGTCACACTGTTCCCAAGATTGCGTTGTCTTGGTCACCCTATTTCCTAATGCTCAAGTCCAAATTGAAACTGTGTAATGGTTACTTTATTTAACGGGAATTTTAAACTTGTGTTAGCATCCTTCAAGTTTAACACCCCAAAATGGTTGGGAGAGGCATATAATAAAGATAGCCTTCCTCATTTTGACATCCCATCACATCCACAAGAATAAATTCAAGTCAATTGGAGCTCTCAACTACAATTTCAAATTTCTGGTCCTTAAGAGCAATTTTTCAAGAATTCAAGGAATTTTTTCCTACCATATTCTTCATTGTGGAAAGCTTAAAAAACATTCATGCAAGCATGTCTTTTATGATTTCCTTTTAAGTTTTTGTCAAATCATGCTATAAATCAACACTTGTGATCATCTTAAAAGGGCATTGCATCATCAAGGTATAAGATATTCAAATTCTCAGATTTAGCCTTTTCAAGTATATTTCATTCTAATTTGAAGGTTAATTCCTAAACCAAGTTTTAACTTAGGAAAACTCCTTTCTATAGAACATTTTCCTTCTTTTCTTTGTATAGGCATAGTTGGAGAATGGGCAGAAATAAATATAGTCAAATTACGAGGAAGCCTATAGTTTAAAACTCATTAGTTTAGAAACCACTGGGAGCTAGTTGAGAAAGTCACCCCAGTCCAACAAGAAAGACAACTTGGTCACCCTAGTCCCTCTACTTCAGCCTGAAATTCATATCACCTGTCAATATTTATTTTTTGTAGATCTTCTTCCCAAATTTGTTTGACATTTCTCAATCTCGTTGTGCATGTAGAAAGCCACCTTTTCACCCTCTTTTACCCTAGATTGTAAATTCTTCATTCATAATTTTATATTCATATTCCCTCCATAGAAAAGGAGCGTTAAATCCATTTAGTGCTTGAGCCATCTTAAGCCTATTGGATCATCTTTCTTCCAATGTAAGTGAAAATAGGCCCAAGCTTCTTAATTTTTCCATACAAGATAGTGAACCCTTTTTCCCCACCTTTATACTTGACAACAAGGCTTGATTAGGTACCCACGTACAAACCAATGCAAAATATCACAACTAGAGAAAGGGATAAATATCTATTGGGATAAAAAATCTCTCCAAAAGAGAAAATAAAACTTCACTCATGAAGAAGGAAATGAGGAATCAATGAGACCCCAAAGGATTTATTCTATCGTAATATTATTCTGAGTTTCATCCCTCCCCTTGAGAGAGATAGAGAGATCCCCCAAATAATAAGTAGTTCTTGTGTTAAAAAAAAAATCATAAAGGTAGAATATGATCCACTTGTTGGCAATATGGTCAGCATTCCCCTTCGGATTCATGACAAGGGACTAGCCACCTCCTGTAGATTATATAATTCTAGTGGTTGCATTAGGCATTGATAAGTTTATCTTTTAGTGCAATGGAAACCACACTTATAACAAGTGGTATTAGAGCTTGGTCATAGGCTTGAATCCCCCTGGGTAACGTTGAGGGGGAGATTGTTGGAAAAATGGTCAACACTCCCCTTGAGATTCATGACAAGGGACTAACCGCCTCATGTGGATTCTATAAGTCTAGTGGTTGTATCGGGCATTGACAGGTCGATCTTCTAATTAAATGGAAACCACACTTATAACACCCCTACCTATTAATAGCATTTCTCCCCTTAGGAAGAAACATATCCACTAGAGATTAAAGAATCCATTCCCATACATTGAAGAAGTAGGAATCCAAATATTGTATGCCTGTAGAAAATACTCAAACATCACTAAGTCCATGAAATATTATGCCATAAACCAATTAGGAATATATGCTCAATCAATGTATAAGGTGGGTATCTAGTTCTCTACAAAAATTGATGTAGAATAAATTCCCTAGGCAGTAAATATAAGTTGAAAACATTGATGAGGCTATTAGTAAAGAGGAGATGAATTCGCTCAAGATAATCCTCTAGATTTCAATATGAGACTCCACAAATAAGGATGATATATTTTCTAGATATGAATCTCAAGAAGAAATTTCTAGAAGAACAATGTCCTATTACATTGACTCAATGGTGTAATCTATGAATCATCAACAAAAGATGAATTATCTTACTTAACATGAGTAAGAGTCTAAACTAATGAAGGTACAACAACTATCTCTATAGGTGGTGAAGAAGAATCTTGATATTTTAAAGTGGTATCATACAATAGACCAAATGTACTCTCAAGAAATAGTTGAGTAGCATAATTTAATACATTAGGACACCATTCATGCTCATATTAATTACACCCACAATATTTACATCTACAAGCCTAGTGTATGATAAACTCCTCAAGAGAATCTCCAAAATGTTACAAAAGTAGACATGTTCAATACAAATAGAAACCATTTATAAATTCTAAAAAATAAAATGATCAGACCCAAAAACCCTCAGTATTGTTAGAAATATGTGTTCAATATTGTCATTGATGTCAATTGACTATTTGCATTGATATAAACCTAATGAAATGATGTGTTTCCTTATGTGTAGAAGCTGATAAAAGCTAAATATTGAGTTCTTGGATGGTGTTTGGATGTCTAGTGGTGATATCTAGTCATTATGTGGTTTATCTAGAAAGTGATAATATAGGAAGAGGAAATATGCAACACTTATGGGAGAATGCTCTGTATTTCTCCAAATAAGAAGTTGGAGGCTTGTAGTTCTATATTTAATGGGTATGGTCTATGAATGTTCCACTATCATGTCTTTAGGTCCATGAAAGTTCAAATATTGAAGTTGCAAATTGACAATGAAGTTGGTTGTCAAAAATAGTTCAAGAAATAGTCTACATTAATATTTCTAGGAATGCAATTTTGTGGACATGTTCCTAAATTTTTTGCAGTGTTCCTATTCATTTATATTATATTGGTTTGCTTTGCAAGTGAAGATATTTTATGTATTTGGCATCAATGTTTGTGTTGGTCTCTACCCAACTCAATTGATTATGTTGATTGAATTAATATTCTTTTGATCTAGAATGCTTTGGAGGAAGAGCTAAGAAGTTTACATGGATACTATTGTACCATGGTTAGATCCACACTATGTTATATATATTAAAGATAATTTTTGGACAAACTAATTAATGTTTTTTAATGCTGTTCTGATTAAGTAAAAACATGTTTTACAAGGACCTAAAACCTTTACAAAATAAAAGAGTTCAACAGGTTTTACAAGGACCTGAAACCTAAAAAGAGTTAAAACAAATATTCAACGAAGAGGAACAATAGCTGTGCAAAGGCACCAAGAAGGAAAGGAAACATCCAACCAATAGTTAATTTAATTTTGGGAGGTATGTTACGATGTCTTTGGATCCCCCTTTATCTCTTGGGATGAACCACATTATATAAAGGTATTTGTGGCATCCAAATTTGTGTAAATGTTGTTTATCCTTATCGCAGCCAA
>MU224050.1:2589186-2667633 GCA_018584345.1 Thuja plicata | reverse complement strand
CATTGTGTCATTCTCTATTTTCTGTATGCATGGTATGTGGTTGCAATATCTTTGTTAAAGTAGTTAACGAATCTGAAATTGTAAGGATTTAAAAGAATTTGCACAATACTTTCCTTTAGAGATTAGCATAGGAAGTTGTTTCTGCACCTGAGTTTCCTTAAAAATGTAACAATATAAAACCAATAAGTACTAATCTCAACTCAATAAATGACTCTTTAAGTGCAATGTATCAATATAGGTTCAAATTGATGCAAGATCCAAATAAGAGTGTTATAGCAATATAAGACTAACAAATGACAGTCAAAAGACTAGTTAAGGAACTTAAACATGGAATAAACATAGAATTAATTCAAACAAGAAGACAAATTGAAGAGGAAGCATGATAAAAGGGGATAGAAAATACACGCATAATTTAATAAGAGACAAAAAAATGAGTAGGCAAAATAAAAGAAAATTCATAAGATTAAGAGAAAAAAGAAAATAAAAAGGTGGAAAAGATGCAAAAGGACGATTCTAACTAAATAAAAGGAAAATATATATAAATATAGATACATGAGAAAGGGAGTGTATAAGAAAGCTAAGGAATATGAGTGTTGTACTGAAATATTAAGCCAATTATGCTCCCAAGTGTGCAAAAGAAAGTGTATAAAAGCATAAAGCCTATATGGGGATAAATAAATACAAATGAAAAGAGATAAAAATTCCAAAGAGAAAATATAAATAGAAAAATAAAAAGGATGGACTATCAAAGCTAAACAATGGGTATATATAAATATGTTATAGTGATGCTCATATTTAATTGAAATTTCTTTTAAGTACCACAATTTTCATCATAGATTGTGGTGCACGCATCTATGAGATCATCTTCATCTTCTTGTTCTTTTTCTTTTTTAACTTTCTCTTCTTTACTTGACTTTCAAATAACATGTTCATTTCATAATATTGATTCATGCTAGGTGTGAACAAATTCTCAATAGGTGTAACCTTAGGAACTATTTTTAGTACCCATTATTATTTCTCAAGTTGCAATTATGGTAGAATGATAGGCATATGATGCACTACAAATTCTTTGTTTGGATTCTATATGGATTTTTATACATAAAGTTTAGTTATTTGTACTATCTTTCTTCTTTTACACAATTCTTTTTAATTTTATTTGGGTCAAATTCAGCCACCTGGATCATATTACAAAAAATGGTTTATATTTGAGATGAATGCTTTGGATTATGTACACTAATTCTTTATGTAATTTGGGATAAAATTTAGCCACTTAGATCTTGAGTATGCAATCCTAAACTTGTCTCGTTCCTCAAATTTGATATATTGCTTATCATATGACTCACCTTTGTCATTTCATCACAAGGAGACAAGTGCACCAAATCCAAATATTTCTCTATTGCTTTCTCCTCTAATGCTCTAAATGAGAGTTGATGCTTCCATGTGTGCAGATGATAAATGACTGCAATCATATACTTTTAATACAACACATAATTTTGTATTTTATAAAATATGTGTATTTCCAGTCGAGGACAAGAAAATAAAGGGGGTTAATTGGCTAATCTTGAATTTTGGAAAGGTTAGAGCTAAGCCTGTGATTGGAGATTAAGCTAAGAATTGTATACTTGACCTTGGGTAAAAAAATAGTTTCATCTAGGTGACAAATACATAAAAGGGGAGCATGCTTATAGATAGGTGTAATAAATGTGGGGTGTACATAAATATTTTAGAAAATGTGCAGAGAAAGATAAGGTAGATGTTCACTAAATAAGAATATGTACATATGAAGTTGTGTCCTTGGTCAATATGTACATATATAAAGACACTTCTTCAAAATAGATAAAATTATGTAAAAAGTAATTTAATTTTTCAAATTTAGTCACTTGGATCATATTATAAAAATTGTTGATGATAATTATTCAATTTTGTATTGTCATTGATGTTTGGGCAGATTAGTGATGCATCAACCGAGCTACATAACATATTTAACATGTTGATGCAGATTGTCAGAGCTTATTGCATATGAATCAGTACATCAAGTACACTACAATTCATTGGATAGTGTCTTTGGCATTGGTTGTCAAAGAGGGAGAGATTATTGATGTCATGCCAAAGAAATTATTAAAGGAAATATTATTAAGGGATCGATTATTGATGACAGAGGGAGAAAATTTTATCAGAAAAATAGATTAATGTAAGAGAGAGAAATCTGCATTTCAGTGATTATGAAGATAGAGGGAGTTTTATGAATGAGAATCAGAATGAAGCTAAGGACATTAATAAAATTTTATGCTTGTTACTGTTTCTCTATAATTCTTTGTATTATGACATTTTGTGTTGGCATAAATGCCAAAGAGGGAGATTGTTGATGAAAATTATTCAATTGTGTATTTTCATTGATGTTTACACAAATATAGTGATGTTACACAAATGTCTATACCTAAACTGAGAACATTCAGTGTATGCTAGGTTTGCTTGGGCATTGAAGAAGGCCAAAGTGGTTTTCAGTTCTAACCAAGTTCACTCGGGCATTATAGTAACGGTCAGGCATTGAAGGATTATAGTGTTAATCGAGTCATGCTTTTAGTGTCAGCAGACTAACAACAATTTATAGTTTATGGTTAATTGGTTATATGCAGCCGACATACTTAAGTTTTTATTTATTTGAAAGGTTATTCAAGCTGACTTGACAAGGCTTATCATATATATGTAAGGTCAAGTTTGGATTGAATAAGTGTAAGATGTAAGAAGTAGAAAAGTTTGTGATATGAAGAGTGGAGGCAAAATAAGATGGGATTTTGATAAGGACATAACAGACAAAGCTGCAATAGAATATTTGATTAGCGAGGATCCAGTTTTAAAACCAGAGCAGAGATCTGAATCAGTAAACACAGTTGCTTCAACAAACAAGTCAATCCATTTTTACTCTATAACAATTGTAGCAATGATCCAAATCTCTTTACAGAGTAGACTTAACAGTCTTTTGTAAATACTCTCACAAGGTGACATTTCTACATTGAAGTGTTTGAAGACCTCTAACAAGGCCACTCCTCACAGGGTGATTAAATCCTTTAATAGGGTCACACATAGAAATGTGTTATTGTAACCTTTAATAGGGTTGGCTGCTAACTGGGCTCACTTCAGAAGAGTGAAAAATAGTAACTAGTTGCAATTGGTGGTTTTCCCAAATTGGGTTTCCATGTTAAATATTGGTGTCATCTGTGTACATGTTATTTACTTTATGCTTTATGTTTCTACACTTAATCACTAAAGGATAATCACAGTTAATATCTTAAAGGTTTTCTTTGTTAACTAAGTAACAACAAAATATCTATGTTAACCGAGAAATGGTGATAAGTTTGTTTAAGACATCTAAGGGACTTGGATTTGTTTTTATGGTAATTGATTCACCCCTCCCCTCTCAATTACTCAACTCATTTCCAACAAAAACTATGATTCATATATGAGATGCATGCTTTGGATTCTACACTAATTCTGTGTAATTTGAGATGAAATTTAGCCACTTGGATCAAATATACAATCCTAAAATTGTCTCATTCCTCTAAATTTGATAAATTGCTTATCATATGATTCAAATTTGTCATTTTCTTGATAATTCTATATGCTCTCCTCTTCCTAATAATATGAGTTTGATAATATTTATAAATACCTTAGAAGGATTGTCATTTCATGACAAGGAGATAAGTGCACCAAATCCAAATATTTAGCTATTGCTTGCTCCTTTAATGCTCTAAAATGAGAGATGATGCTTCAATGTGTGTGGATGATAAATAAATGCAATCATATACCTTTAAATATAATACAAAAAATCATATTTATGTAAAATATGTGTACTGTCAGTCTATGACAAGAAAATAAAGGGGGTTAATTGGCTTAAATTGAATTTTGGAAAGGTTAGAGCTAAGCTTGTGATTGGGGATTGAAATAACAATCGTATACTTGACCTTGGGTAATAAAATGGTTAGATCTAGAAGACAAATAAATAAAAGAAGAGCAAGCGTATAGATAGATGTAATAAATGTGGGTTTGTACATAAATATTTTGAAAGATGTCCATAGAAAGTAAGGTAAAAAGGAAATGAAAGAAAATGTCCTTTTATAGTCCACTATACCAGCCATATGTTTTTGGGTCTACATATGGTGACAACAATATGGGAATACCCTGTACTCCTTGTAGGAGGCATCCATTATGCTACAAATGAGGTGTACATACCCTACCCTCAATGGGATTTGAACTTGTGACCTCCCTTTCAAGAGTACAAGTTCTACACCACTATGCCAACTCAAGCGTACATAAGAATATGTACATAAAATATAAGAATATTCACTACATAAGAATATGTAGATAAAAAATTGTGTCATTTGTCAATATGGACACATATTAAAACACTTCTTCAAAATAGAAAAAAATATGTAAAAAAAATAATTTAAATATTCAAATGTCATTATTAGAATAATTAAAGGAGAGTGGGCCTATGGGGAGGTTTAATAAATGTGGGGCATAGGTGGGTGCATTAGAATATATGGGTATAGAAAGAAAAGATAAATGTTGAGTATGTAAGAATATGTATATGTAGAGATGGACTAAGTTATATTTCAATGTGTACATACATCAATATATTTCTCTAAAATGAACAAAATTTAATGAAAAATAATATGAATGTGCAAAAACTCATTATTAAAATAATTTGAAAGTTGAACATACTAAGAAATTCATGAGATAATTATCATAATAACAATTTGGATGAAGGAACACTGATTATGTTGATAGTAGCTTCTTTGATAGAAGTTTTCATAGTTTTAATATGGTTTGGTTTAGGAGGGTGGGTTGGTTTTTGATGTTAAAAAAGAAGATTGGCTGATTTTGTGTTGTTTCTGGTTATGTGTTGTTGGTGGATGCATGTCTTGTGCTTTCTTTCCTTCCTGTAATGGGTCAGCCCCCACTAGTAGATTGGCACCTATTTTTGACAAAAAATGGTCAAATTTTCTACCAAGATTAGTCGAATGATCCACAAATGGTCTTGTCTCTATTTTTCTAGTCAAAATTTCAGCACAAAGTTGTTAAGGTCAAATGTTCTACGCTAACCTTGGTCAAAATTGACATCTGCAATTGGCAAGTTTAATCGTCAAACTTTCAACCAATGTTGGTCAAAATGTTTGGCCCATCCGACCAAACCCACGACTCTAAATTTGGACATGGAATGGTCGATATGTAGAACAGTCTTGGTGAGGTTTTCGACCAAAGTTAGTCAAAATTTTGACCAATATGGAATGTTAAAACAAAAAACCTGAAGATAAATATCTAGAGTAATCACCAACGATATCCTGGTCGGTGATTATTCTAGATATTTATCTTCAGGTGTTACTTTGAATTAATATATATACCTGGATTTCTCTTTCTTGCCTGTGTATCATATTCTCCTTGCCTCTCTATTTCCTACAACTGTATATATGGCTACACAAGTAGATGCATGATATAAAATTAATAGTTTATTACATACAAGGTTGTAAGATAATCTACATCAATAACTTAGCTAAATCAATCATAAGGTATTTAAAACTAGTTTCATAAAGATATGCAAAATATGTAAAATATTGGTAAGGGGTCTCAAGATGAAGGAAGAACTCAAAAGTACAAGACCTAAGGACCAGACCTAATGCCTCAGTGGCTCATCATAGATGGCCTTGCCTACATAACTCATAGAGACATCGTAGTTTAGGTTTAACTTTAAAACCAATCTTTAAAGGATGGTAGAAGTGGTATCAAGCCTCTTTATCCAAAGGGTATCAATGACATTTCTCTCTTCACTGGAATCAATGGTGCAGAAGTTGCCCTACATTGTTTGGGTATAACACTCAATTTCTATACCAAATCAATGCAGGGCAACCTTCTGCACCCCTTATTTGATTGAATATAGAGGAAATTGATCCCCTTTTGATAAAGAGTCTTTAAGAAAGATAGATGGTATCCTACCATTTCTACCTGCAAAACATTACCAAGTGAAAAAGAGACCACAATTGTACCATTGAATTTCTACCCATCTAGGCCTTCTAACACCATATGGAATGTGTTGTGTTTATAGAAGAGATAAATACCTACAACTATATTTCTTAATGCATTTAAAACTAGTTTTGCAAAGAGATGCAAAATATGTAAAATATTGGTAAGGGGTGGCAAGAACAAGGAAGAACTCAATAGTACAAGACCTAAGAGCCATACCTAATGCCTCAAGGGCTCATCATAGATGGCCTTTCCTACATAACTCATAGAGACATCATAGTTTAGGTTTAACTTTAAATCCAGTCTTTAAAGGATGGTAGAAGTGGTATCAAGCCTCTTTATCTAAAGGGTATCAATGACATTTATCTCTTCAGTGGAATCGAGGGTGCACAACTTGCCTTGCATCATTTGGGTATAGCACTCAATTTATATACCAAATCGATACAGAGCAACCTTTTGCACCCCTTATTTGATTGACGATAGAGGACATTGATCCCCTTTTGATAAAGAGTCTTCAAGAAAGATAGATGGTATCCTACCGTTTCTACCTGAAAAACATTACCAAGGGAAAAAGATACCACAATTGTACCATTGAATTTATGCCCATCTAGGCCTTCTAACACCATATGGAATGTGCTATGTTTATAGAAGAGATAACTACCTACAACTATATTTCATAAGGCATTTAAAACTAATTTCGTAAAGAGATTCAAACTATGTAAAATATTGGTAAGGGGTGGCAAGATCAAGGAAGAACTCAAAATTACAAGACCAAAGGGCCATACCTAATGCCTTGGGGGCTCATCATAGATGGCCTTTCCTATGTAACTCACAGAGACATCGTGATTCATAGTTTAGGTTTAACTTTAAAACCAGTCTTTTAAAGGATGGTAGAAGTGGTATCAAGTGATGTAGAGACTAGTGGTAAGTAGCCTCCACTAGAATCCACACCTTCAACACATCCACTTCTTCACACTCAACCATTCGATCATGCTTCAAGCTCCATGCTATGCACCCTTCATTCACTATGCTTATGCAACCACAACTATCAACTATGCTCTTAATGGTGATCCCAACTCCTCTAAGGATCTTAGAACAATCACATCATCTACTTACCAACACCTAGACCCATTCTTGTGACCATTCTATCACCTTTGACCAAACTGTCCATTCATGCATTTTCCTACCAACCCTATCCAGTGAGAAAATTGTACTTTTCTCCAAACTTTCCCAAAGGACTCCCCAAACCAATTATGGATCCGAATACCCTTTTCCAAGTTACAACACATTTGTTGAATCCAACTGTACTTGTTTCATACCAACTCCCTCTAAAATTGTTGTCTCAGTTCTCATCCCTAGGCATAATAGCCTCAAATTACGAAGCAACCTTATCATGGTTGTATCCCCTAACTTTCTCAGTTACTACAGTCTCTAGAAATGAAGTAAAACCAATGATTTTCATGGTCTTAGGTCCCCAATACCCTCCTTAAAATGGCTTAAAAACTAGGGCCTTCTTGAAAACACCCAAAAAATCACTTCCAAAACTCACCCTCCTATATTCACCATGCATTTGTTATATACTTTTTCTGTTTCAAATAAAATTATACCCTCCTTAAGCCATATATGTTGCTGCTACACTTATGGCATCAATTTCATGCCCTTTTCCCACTCTTCCTCATGGTGTACACCCACTAAATCCACTTCTGTTTGCATCTAGATGGTTAAAAACATTATACATATGTTACATAGGGTCCATTCAATGAGAAACAACAATTACATTCATTGAATGACCCATTACATCACTAAAAACACCAAAATAGAGTTATTCCAATGCTCCAAAATGACCACCTACAACAACTTTTTAAATCTGAAACAAAATAGACTATAAGAACMTTMAAAAYAGATATAAAATGATGTTATTACATCCTTAGGTCACCCAYAATCCATTTCCAAKATTAGATCAATCAACCAAGCATCTAAAACAATAAGATTTTGCAAGAAAAAACTTGATTTTTTTATTGAATTTTCCAATCTGTCCRTACAGTCTGTACAATGCCTACTTTCTCATCATTCCAAGGCATATATAGCCTTCCTACAACTTCCATAACTGATCCAAATTGGTTAGAACTCCTAACAACACAACTAAACTCATTTTTATGATTTTCCCTCATTTGGTAACTAGTCGTTACTTTCAAATTTTTGAATTTGCAAAACTTATTAAATATAAATCCTAAGGCTCTATAAATTTGGATTTGATTCTTTTATGATCCAACTAACATTTTAAAACCCCTAGAATCCCTCTGAGACCTATTCCTATCCTCTAGGTCTATTATGCCATGTTTGGCAAATTACATCAATTCAACATTGTCATGCCTTTATACATTTAGCCTTATTACATCCAATTAAATCACATACACAAAATTGTCTTCAAGTCAAATTACATTCATATTTTTATCTTTTAGATCATTCATTCTTCATGAGTCACCCAAGTGACCCCTTAGCATGTCTCTGTCAGGGTGCCCTGCATCATCAAGCCTCTTTATCCAAAGGGTATTAATGGAATTTCTCTCTTCACTGGAATCGAGGGTGTAGAAGTTGCTCTGCATTGCTAGGGTATAGCACTCAATTTCTATACCAAATTGATGGAGAGAAACCTTCTGCACCCCTTATTTGATTGAAGATAGAGGACATTGATCTCCTTTTGATAAAGAGTCTTCAAGAAAGATAGATGGTATCCTACCGTTTCTACCTGAAAAGCATTACCAAGAGAAAAAGAGACCAGAATTGTACCATTGAATTTATGCCCATCTGGGCCTTCTAACACCATATGGAATGTGATGTGTTTATAGAAGAGATAACTACCTACAACTATATTTCATAAGGCATTTAAAACTAGCTTCGTAAAGAGATGCAAACTATGTAAAATATTGGTAAGGGGTGGCAAGATCAAGGAAGAACTCAAAAGTACAAGACCTAAGGGATAGAACTAATGCCTCAGGGGATCATCATAGATGGCCTTTCCTACATAACTCCTAGAGACATCGTAGTTTAGGTTTAACTTTAAAGCCAGTCTTTTAAAGGATGGTAGAAGTGGTATCAAGCCTCTTTATCCAAAGGGTATCAATGGCATTTCTCTCTCCATTGGAATCGAGGGTGCAGAAGTTGCTCTACATCATTAGGGTATAGCACTCAATTTCTATACCAAATTGATGTAGAGAAACTTTCTGCACCCCTTATTCGATTGAAGATAGAGGACATTGATCCCCTTTTGATAAAGAGTCTTCAAGAAAGATAGATGGTATCCTACCATTTCTACCTAAAAAGCATTACCAAGGGAAAAAGATACCACAATTGTACCATTGAATTTCTTCCCATCTGGGCCTTCTAACACCATATGTAAAATATTGTGTTGAAGGTGGCGCCTGATGCTACTGCAACGACTACAGACATTAAATTTTGCATCACTGCCTGATGTCATTGAAGTGGCATCAGACTCCACCTTGAGCACAATATGATCACTAGATAGGTCTGTATGTCTTCTACTTTTAAGTTGGGCTATTTTCGTTCTTGTTTTATGAAGTTGGGTGATCCTTGCCAATGTCTCCGGGATTGAATCCAATATGCTCCTGTATGATACAGAACCTGCAAGGAAGGAAAATATGGGGTTAGATCCAAAGGATCTAAGCCATGCCTGGCACCCTATTACTGATCCTCATCTAGAATTATGCATGTGCATAGTCAAGCCATACACTTCTAAAAGGAACAAGTATAAAATTTACAAAAACCCATCCAAGATATAGAAAATCATAACAAAGTCATAGAAAAAAAAAAATTCATGAGTTTATAGAAATATGTCCAACGTATCTACATGAAATTCATAAAAAAGTTTCAGTATATATAATAGCCCTCTCTTAATCACATTTATGCATATGGTCCCAACAAAGTAGTTCACAAACTACACAAAGAAGGCATCGTAGAAACATGATTTCTTCTTTCGCCATTGAAGCAATCTCGGTGGCACTAGCTGCCTCTTGAGCCTTGCACAAGTTGCACTCATTTCCTACATCAGGTATAGATGTAAATGGGGAAGATGTAAATGTGGTTTCATTGACCCACCAAAAGTATTGACATCCACTATTTCCCTACAATACGAAATCTACATTAGTTTTTCCTAAAATGATTACTTGTCAAATTACTTTTAACTGTAAAATTTAATTCCATATCTAGACCTTTTTCCTATTTGGGCAACCCCAAAATTGACGCCCAAGATTACTTTTTGTGCATGACGTCTTCAACACACAAGGGCCAACACCACATTGACTCATAGGTACATTGACCAAAGCTATCAACGCTATATCGATAAATATTGCACTGTCATTCCAACATATCATTTTGTTTAGTTGATTATTTTGTTCATTCATACTAATTATAATTGCAATAAAAAGCAACATACTAGTGTAGACAACATCTCAAATCAAATTGCAAAATGACTAGTGTCAATATACAGTACAAAACCCAAAAGGAGGCAGCATCAACCATAAGACCTATATCATCCAATCAGCAATTGGGGGGAGTTTAGGACACACATTGAGTCAACACTTCCATAGACAGTCAGCCTCAGTAACATGCGATGAGCATTTTATTAGGAAAATTTAACCATAAAATGAGACAAACTCAACAACTAGTCAGTCACAGTCCAATCAGTAATTCTAAGACATTCAATGATAATTTTTCCTCAAATAGTTTCATTAGGGAGCAGATGACATTGATGGTGGGAAAGGAACTTCAGCCCAAGAGTGCAGACATAAGCCACTATGAATTTTAACTCGTCAAATTATATCAGCTCCTCTCAGTTGTAGTGAAATATAATAGAAGGGCAATAGACTCTTTCCTGTAAAAAGTAAAATTTGGAGTCAGTCATGCTTGAAGAAAATGTTATTTCTTTTTAGAATGGCTGAAATGTTTATTCAGACTGTTATTCACTCATTTGAACATGGGTATTAACTAGTTTATCAATCTATAAGCTTAAGGTAGAAAATGTAAGGATTTCATTGGCTTGTATGTAGACATACAAGTATGAGGGAAGAACTTAATGTTCACGTGCAAGAGTATGAAACTCTTGGGAAATATTAAAAAATTATGAATGGAAAACAAAAAAATTATGAGTCAATTTCATAGAACCAATCAAGGCTCACTGCATCAAGAAAGCTAGGGTAATTGCCCAAAGTTTGAGAATGCAAGTATGCTCATATAGTGGCTCCTTGTAAACTCTTGCTTTATTATTTTACAGGAGTTTGAAATTGTATAATTTCTGAAGACCCAAGTTTGATGATGATGCAATATCAAAAATGGCTAAGATAGACACCAAACATGTAATGATATACTGTGAATTAGAATTTGATTTATAATTTAAAAATACAGACCAGTATTGCATTTACTCTTAAATTTGATGCAAGTAAAGTTGTGGCATCAAAGAAAGGACTACCAAACCACACAAAAATAAGGAAGCAAACTAAAAATATTATATTTGTGGAGTTCTAGTCCCTTATAACTCTTTAAAAAATTAATGAATAGTAATACAATCCCTCTGGTTTCCCTTCTATATGACCAACCTAAGTACTGGTTTGATAGGAATCTACAAGATCTATACCCTTGGACATAAAAACTGCTCTATGCAATTTCTAGACTATCCTATCCATACAATGTCAGAATCAATTCCTGATCCAAGGTCTCCAACTTCCAAACTAATTTTTTGAGGAATGAAATCAGTTATATAAACATCTTGATGCTTCAATATGCATTTTGCAGCTTATCCAAAGAATTTAGAATCTCTTTCATTACCTTTATCCCGATCTAGAAACATGTGATCTATCTTAGGGGCTATAGATCTCTCTAAATCCAATCTCCTATGTCATGGTGCTTTACAAGCTCTCGTAGAGCTCAAACCCAAACTTCATCTTTGACCATTACCAGTTAATGCAAATTTAGTGGAAACCCATTTCAATAGGGATTTGAATTGTTAACATCTTAACAGCGCTTGCAAATTTTTTCCAATTAAATATTTGGTTGTTCCTTGCTCCATCTACAATCAGATAGTTTGCAATTACAAATTCTTTCCTAAGTTCCAGGAATAAAAGTTTTGCATACACCTTCATCACTACATGATTCCTAGCAATCCTTGATTAAACTAGTGATTGAATTCAAAATTGGAATCTTATCTAGTTCCTCCCCATTCCACCTAGAATTTTATGCTCTTGTTTTGGAGCCTTCTATCCTCATGTATCTTCATTCCTGAAGACATGGCAACATCTCAGATATTCAAAACTTTGAAAGCTAAGCAAATTGGGCACGTCCTTAATAATCATTGACCTTTGCTTCTAGAAACACAACATTGTCTTGTGTATTTGGGCATTTTGGAATCAATAGGAAACCTAACAATATTCTTGTTAACCTATTATTGGATATATATTTTAACTAAATCTATCACCTCACATGGTTTTTCATATTACTACTAACTATTTCAAGACCAATGAACTGCATTATACTAGTACTTTTGTTCACTACAGTATTTTACACCATAAGGTTACATAAGTAAATAAAACATAAATAGAAATAGCAGTTGTCATTGATCATTATCACTCAATCTCTAACACCACAATAAATTGTCATTTCCACTGGAGTGGAATACTGGATTTATATTCCCCCCACAATGTAAAATTTTCAATTATTAAAAAAACATAGAAAATAGGAGCACACACCACAATAGAAAACAAAACAAGGAATCACATAGTCATTGGTGATTGATGAGAGGATGTTGAGTGTCCTCCTACCTTTGTTCTCTAAACTTTAATTTATTTGGATCACAGTCTTTCCAATTTGTTTCTTCAACCAGTCCCCTTCATGGTGAGTAGTAACACAATACTCAAAACAAAATGAAATTTCACAGTTTCTGCCTTGTATTTCATGTGATAGGGCAGTGACATATAGTAAGCACCATGTTTATAATTTTATTTGTCCAAGAATTGAAAAGAAAGATCAAACACATCACATCAACTACTTTAACAATGCTATGTGCAAGAAAGTGACAATTACATATTCAATCAACAAAAATTTCCTTGAATTTTTCCATTTTCAGTTTGAGACATTTTTATAGTTCTCTAGGGCATCTTCATTCATTGTTGAGGTGGTTGTGCATTTGTGAATGAAGGTATTGCTAGGGAGCAAGACTGGTAATCAACGTTACTAGAAGGCAAAAAACACAACTTAAGCTGTCAATCACAAGCAAACGCTCGTCAACTTGAAAACATAATCAAAGCAACTAAGCCCAAAATACACATGGATATGAATTGACTAAGGCAAGGAAGGCATAGGAAACAATGGATAATAAACCCTAATATTTTGCAAGGGTAACACCAAGAACTGCACCAACTAGATAGTGTTATTTTTCTCCTCAAAACTAGTAATCATTAGAGGGTTTTTGTCCTCAAAGTTTTTAGAAGAACTAGGGTTTATTATAGAAATATAAAAATATTAGTCACAAGTTTGTCATCAAAATGAGCCCTCGACCTCCTTATATAGCACTATTTCAGGAAATATCCAATTTAAAGTTGTTATTATTATTCATTTTTCACAAAAATGACCTTAAGAAAGATTAATAACACTTTTCATGTCTAGAGCCTCCCTTATTTCCCCTAGGCATCCACGTTTGATGCACATAATCATTGTTTTGGAATATATTTCACCTAAGTCATTATTTTAGTAATATACCATTAGAAACTTAAGTGAAAAATTAAATTATTTTACCTGAGTTGCAGAAAGAATTAAAACCACGTTGGAATCAAACTTTGATCACACCAATATGATATTGAAGACTTGGGACAATGATCTAAGCAAATCAGGTGTCTTACTAAAAATAGACCGCTTCTTCAAGAAGTTTAGACAAAACCAAAAGGATTAGAAATCAAATATTAAAGTGGCATGATCATCCACACTATTAACTAATCTGATTGCACCTAGAAAATAAACCCTGCAACATTAAACCTATGCACTCCAAGAACTTTTGAGTTCTCCTAAGAGCCTTTGAAAGAGCTTGGAAACTAGATTAATTGTGCACAAAACACTACTACGAATATGTACATTAAAATTCAAGTGGGATGCTAGTTTATTTTAGCTTGACACTTAAAAATGTTGCAACCCTATAATGGTGGTACCTAAACTAAAACTAAATGATCAAATCACAAACCAAATCAAGGCACCACATTGAAACTTAAGTCTATTGCCAAGGGAAGATCATCTCTCCCATACCTCTATTCCTAGAAAGATTAGATAAAAAGGGTTGGAACCAAACTCAAAAATCCTCTACGTAGGAACCTTAAAAAATGCTTATGATAAGATAACATCATTTCAAGTGATTAAAGATGAATCAATCATTTCCATTGCTCTAGATCCGTGGATATCTTCTCTACACTATAGAATATGATATCATCAAAACACATGTTCTCGAGGATGGAAAATTTGAAATCCTTAAAGAATTCCATTATGAACCATGTGGAATGCACTTTGAAAACAAATGAATAGAACAAGAAAAATCCCAAGCAAGTGGTTATTGGTTATCTTTGCATATGCATACCAAGGAATTTGTATGGTGCTATAATTGTAGTCCCCATATGATGAAACCTAATGATTCTAACAAGATTTTGTTGAAACAAAAATAATTAATAAGATCCCATGAAAAATGGTGACTTGACTTTTTGGAAGTAATTGACACCCTAATATGGAGCAAACCAGTACACATTATCTACAATGACAAACATTATTTGAAAATCTTGATAAGGATGTTGATTCAAGATGATAGGATTTTGAGCCATGCATAAATATATTACCACTGAAGTTTGTCAATTATATCACAAAGTATCCATTGCACATGCTAAGTTGCATCACAGATATTAATAAAATTTCAATTCACAAATGCATGACCACCTTAATGTAGTAATAGAAACATTTTTTTGGTTCAAGGATACACAAATTCCAAAGGTTTCTTGGAGATCATAGATAGCCCTAGTTTAATATTTTTTTTATGCTCCCTTATTCCTACTCTTGATATGTAATGTGAACCTCTTAAATGACCAAATAAGAACACCTTCCTACCAGAAGTACCGAAATAAAACAAACCATTCTACAAGGATTCATAGTAACAAACAACCATAGTCCATATAACATAGTGATAGTTATTATATTTATGTTCAAATAAATGCTTGACATGTTTTATAGAGAGATATTCACGAATATTATAAAAAACCATGATGCATAAAATAGGGAGCATGATTTATTCATGAAGAGAAGAAGGAATAGTAAGAAAAGTTCTTGAATGCAACACCAAAGCAATATGACATCAAACATGAAAGAGGAAGACATTACTATTTTACTATCAAGAACATAGGACACCCCTGTGATGAGGGCTATATAATAGTGTTATGGATTTTTGTTGTGAATATGATGAGTTACCATGGCTATCATGCAAGACTAGTACTATACAAAACTTTCATAGAGATTAGGTCCATGTTTTTGAAAGTAAACATGTCATGAAGAGACATGTCTTCAAGTTTCAAATTAGCGAGATGAGTTTAAAGTATCATATTGTGACCAATGGAAGTGAATGCATTGAAAGTGGTGTTAAAGAGAAATTTAGAGTCAAGAAAACATTGAGGACAATTATATTAAGTAGAGCATGGTCATTGTTATTCAAAAGAAATAGTGGGGTAAATTCTAATTCATAGTAGATCATTACATGTTTGGTGTCTATCGTAGCCATTTTTTATATTTACATTTTCTTACTTTTTGGTTAATTGTATACACAAGTCTTTAGTTTCAAAAACACAAAATTGATCTAAAGGAGGGAGCTATAGTTTCAAAACAAGATTGAAAGAGGAATCAATTACCTATTCACTAAACAGAGAGGTTATTTCAATAGGAGAAAAATCGAAACCTTGTGAAAATGAAGTGAAACTTGAGGCCAATGTTCATCATCAAAACCTTCTGAAACTATTGGGATGTTGCGCTGAGGGAGATGAAAGGTTGATTGTTTATGAGTATTTTTCCAACAAGAGCATTGACACCTTCCTCTTCAGTAAGTTACACTTGGTTTCGTGATCATTCCCTTTCTCATCGAGATTTTTAGTATTCCAACATTGTTTGAAATGCATGATAGTATAAGAATTGGGATTGCAAATCTAGAAAATTTTAGACTATTAGATTGGAAAAAATGTTATAACATTATCCTTGGGATTTCCCTTGGGCTTCTTTATCTTCATGAGGATTTTCCAATGAAAATTATTCATAGAGACATTAAACCAAACAATATTTACTAGTGGGATTGGCCTCCATACAACAAGGTAATATGTTCGTTAAGATTCCTGTTTGTAGTAATTTACTTGTATTGTTATGGCGATGTCCATTAGGAAACCCTAGCTACATTACAAATCTAGCTGGGAAACCCTAACAATGAAAATGTAATGTCATGTATACCAATATTAGGATGATGCACAATACTCATGAAGCCCTTCCTCCCAAACACTGAGAATGTAATGTCGTGTATATGTCTATACCATTAGGAAACCCTAGCTACATTACAAATCAAGCTAGGAAATCCTAACACTGAGAATGTAATGTCATGTATACCATTATTAGGAAATATAGCTACATACCAGTATTAGGACAATGCACAATGCTCATAAAGCCCTTCCAGTATTCGGACAATGCACAATGTTCATGAAGCCCTTCCTCCCACCTGCGATCTGGATAATAAGACATAATGAAGTGAGTTTGATCACTTTTCCTCTTTTTTTTGTTTATATCCTGATTTGGTCAAAATTTTGACAATAAACTTAACTAAAGTCAAAAGTTCAACCTTTTCAGGAAATAAACAAAAAAAAGTGCACATCACAAGAAAAAATAACCTTTGGTCCAAAATGGAGGTAAAAAATGAGGCCCAAATGTATTAGTGAATGTTTATACAAAGTCCACAATCATGAACACAAATATTTAATACAATCCACCCCAAGAGATGAAGAGAAAAATATACATCATAACATGTTTTCCATAAATGAATTCATCAAAATGAAATCATCACAACTACCTTTAAGGTTGTGGTGCAAGGGAGAACAGGGAGGTTGGGGCCAAAGGCACACCCAACTATCTAGCCACCCTGTGAGTAAACACAATGGAAGCACACAATACAAAGAACAACACCAAGGTGGTAAGGAACAAAAAATAACTTTTGTTGATTCATGCAATTACAACCTACATGCCCGGATGTGATGCCTTCCATGTTATGACCAACAAGATTTACAAAATCGAGACTAAACCTATCTTCTATCTTCTCATATCATCATTTGCTACTTTCTCTAATAGTTGATACCTAACCTACTCCTATACATCCCTATTTATACTTGCCAAAGTGACTTACAAAGATGGAAGTTTGACCACCAATGGTCTGCACACATCCCAAGACAAGATCCAAATAATAAATGTGCAATAAGAAATTAAATACAGAAGTCGGCTTCACCATAAAAAAAATGGACAAGATCGGTCAAGAATAATCAAGCATCAGGTTCACTCAGCATAGGAAGGAATGCTCAATGAATAATAGGAAGCTTGACACAAACAAGAACTCAGCGAATACTCGACAACTCGACACACACTACAACTTGGCACTAACTGAAAAAATGAACAAAGATGAGGAGGATAGAAAGGAAACCCTAGATGCTCCTTCATCATACAACCGGGGTTGAAAGAAATGATTCCCTTTAATCATTGATGTGTCACAATATGATTTGAATCCAACTCAGATTGAGAAATCCATGTAGCATCTACAATTGGTCTATTCTTCCACTTCATCAAATATTCATAGTAATATTTTCCTCTTGTGCTTTTACCAATCCTTTGATCCAATATATGCTCAATCTCTTCAACATGCTTCTTAGGATAATCATATGGTATAACAACTTTATAATCTAATTCATGATACTTATGCAAATCAACAATATTGAATATAGGAGATATATCCATGTCATCAGGTAACTCAACTTCATAAGCATTACCACTGCCAAACTTCCTTGGAATTCTACAAGGACCAAACTTCTTCATTTTCAGCTTATTGGTATGTTCCAACATGAAATTTTCCTTTCTTCAAATGAACTATCACCTCATCAACTACTTCAAAAACATGACATCTCCTAGACTTGTCAACATTTTCTTTATATTTATGATTACTTTTTTCCAGCTTCAACTTCACTTCCTCATGTAAAGACTTCATAAAATCAGCAAATACTTCCCCTTGAACACTTCTCTGTTCTTCACCAATAACATCCCTCAAATTTGATACTCCTCTAGGCTTCATTCCAATAAAAATCTCAAAAGGTGTTTTTCTCCTATTCACATAATTATTATATTCAAACTCATCTTGTGCTAATATCATCTCCTAATTACTTGGCTTATCTCCAACTAAACATCTCAGCAAATTACTCAAGCTTATATTCACAACCTTTGTGTGTCCATCTATTTGTGTATGGAATGTAGAACTAAACCTCAACTCAATATCCATCTTCTTCCACAAATTCCTCCAAAAATAACTAACAAACTTTCTATCTCGGTTGGAGATGATACTCCTAGGCAATCCATGCAATCTAACAACCTTTTTGAAGAAAATCTCATCAACATTAACAACATCTAATGTCTTGTTAAATGGTATGAAATGTGAAATTTTGGAAAATCTATCCACAACAACAAATATGGAATCATACCCTCTGACTATCTAAGGTAATACAAGAAAAAAAGCCATACTGATGTCTCTCCAAGGTTTCTCAGGAACAAAAATAGGTGTATACAATCTAGTACTCTGACTTACTCCTTTTACAACTTCAAAAATTCCACAAATCCTTACAAAATTCTGAACATCCTTATACATATGAGGCCAATAATACTTTTTCTTAATTAAATTCAATGTCTTATCAATTCCAAAATCTCTAGCCAATCCACCACAATGCTTTTCCTTAATCAAATTAATTCTCATGGAATTTCTTGGTATACACAACTAAATTCCTTTCAACAACATACCTTCTTGAATGAAATACTACACAAACTTACTTGGTTATTCTGACAGATTTGGTGCTCTGCACTCTCTCCATGCCTCAGAAAAATTAGGGTTAGTATCATACAAATCCTTCATCTCATCAAAACCAAGAACAACAACCTTCATCTCCGTCAACAAAGAACATCTTCTTCTCAATGAATCTGCAACTCTGTTAGCAACTCCACTCTTATGCTTGATTACAAATTTAAAACTATGTAAATATTCAACCCACTTCATATGTCTCTGATTCAACTTATGTTGACTTCCCAAATACTATAAAGCTTGATGATCAGTATAAAATACAAACTCCTAAGGAATCAAATTATGTCTCCACTTCTTCAAAGCTTGAACAATAACATAAAAATCTTGATCATACACAAAATACTTCCTTTTAGCATCATTCAACTTCTCACTAAAGAAAGCAACATGTTTACCTTCTTGACTCAACTTAGCTCCTATTGTACTACCACTTGCATCACACTCAACTTGAAATACCTTATTGCAATTAGGCAAATCTAACACAAGTAACTCAAAAACCTTTTGTTTCAAAGTATCAAAACTCTTGTCTGCTCCATGTGTCCATTTAAATCCTTTTTATATCCTCTCATAGTCTCAATCATATCATTACAAGTAGAACTGAAATTCTTAATGAACTTTCTGGAAAAACTAGCCAAAGAACGAAATGATCTTACCTCAACCACATTATCATGTGTATGCCACTCCATATTTTCTTTAACCTTCTCAGGGTCCATTTTCAAACCATTATCTAAAATCACAAATCCTAAATATGCAATCTCTTCTTGCATAAAGGAACACTTCTTCAGATTAATCAACTTCTCCTCCTTTGCGACACTTGTATAATATTCTCAAGGTGTTCTTCCTTAGTTTTACTAAATATAAGAATATCATCCAAATAAACAATCACAAACTTACGCAAAAATATAATGAGAAATTCATTCATCAATCTCATGAAAGTACTAGGTGCATTGGTCAAACCAAAAGGCATAAAAAACCACTCATATAAACCTTCTTTTGTCTTGAAAGAAGTCTTCCACTCATCACCTTCTTTGATTCTGATACGATGATAGCCACTCTTCAAATCAATCTTGGTAAAATACTTTGCTCCACTCAAACAATCCATAATGTCATCCATCCTCGGTATAGGAAACCTATACTTCGTTGTTATCTACTTGATAGCTCTGGAATCAATACACATTATCCATTCTCCATTCTTCTTAGGTGCTAATATAGCAAACACAAGACATGGACTCAAGATTTCTCTAATCAAACCTCTCTATAACAACTCCTAAACTTGTCTATTTAAGTTCTTCATTCTTGGTAGGTGTCAATCTATATGGTGCTTTATTCAGAAAACTAGCTCCAAAAACTAGATCAATACAATGACTTGTACTTCTTAATGGTGGTAAACCATCAAGAATATCCTCTGCAACA
This sequence comes from Thuja plicata, assembly GCA_018584345.1. Classification (NCBI taxonomy): domain Eukaryota; kingdom Viridiplantae; phylum Streptophyta; class Pinopsida; order Cupressales; family Cupressaceae; genus Thuja; species Thuja plicata. The sequence continues at coordinate 2,647,034 of MU224050.1, read as the reverse complement.
ATCTCCTTGTATTCATTCAACAAGTTTTGAATTTCTACTGGCACTCGGTCTTCACTCTCTTCTGTTACTCGAAAGTTGTTTGTCACTCAACATTTACTATTCTCTGTCACTTGATATTTAGGAATTATAGCAAAATAAACTTGATTTTTCTTCATTTCTTTCTCAAATTGATTTCTATTAAACATGCAAATTTTCATAGTAGTATAATTTATCTCATCTGGAAACATATTTTCTTCTTCCCATTCACCCAAAGAGTATATTGATTCAATCTACAATCATGCACAACATATCTATCATACTGCCAAGGTCTACCCAACAAAATTTGACAACAATCCATAGGCATAATATCACACAGAACTTCATCAAAGTAATTTCCAATCTTGAATTTCACAATACATTTTTACTTACTAACAACTTATGCTCATCCTTGATCCATGAAACATGATAAGGTTTAGGGTGTCTCAACCTTTGCAATTGCAATTTTGTAACCAGCTCCTCTAATGCCAAATTTTCTAAACTTCCACTGTCAACAATCACTTTGCAACATTATCCTACCATCTTATATTTGGTCTTGAAAATAATTTTCCTTAGAACAGATTCTTCATCCACTTGGTTACTACACAAAGCTCTCCTTACCATTAGGTTTTCTCCAGCTTCAGATCCACTTGAGGAAACCTCAAGATCCTCTTCTACAACAACATTTCTATGAATTTGTCCATTTCCCTCAGAGTGTCTACACTTGAAAGATCTATGCCCTTCTATTCCAAATCTGAAAAAATTAGTACTAAAACCACCCCTACCTCTTCCTTGATAGGAACTACTACCTCCTCGGTAAGAACTACCACATTTCCACTTGGTCTTGATTTTATCATCAGTTTTCCACTCAAGTTTTCCCTTATCTTGTGCAGGATTATCAGATCTACCACCTTCACCATAGGATATACCTCTTCCTGTCTAGAATCTACCACCTTGACCTCTCTGTCTTTGTTCAAAATTCTTTGTCGAGATCTCCTTAGCTTTCAAGGCATATTGATATGCTTCTTCCACACTATCCAATTTCACAAATCTTATTTCACCTTGGATTCTAGATCTCAGTCCATTCAGATACCTTGCAACTTTCTCAACCTCATCATCCACATGGCCATATCTAATATCCAATCTGTATAATTCCTCAGTGTATTCCTTCACATTCATGTCCTTTTATCTAAGGTTCTGCGTCTTCCTCAACAAGCTAACTTGGTAATCAGCAGGAAGGAACTTCTTATTTACCTTGTTCACCATTTTTAACCAAGTTTTGATCTTTTCATTTCCTCTTCTTTGTCTATCAGTTTGCAAATTCTCCCACCATAGTGACGCGTGACCTTTCAACCTAGTGACTGTAATTTTCACCTTCCTATTATCAGGAGTTCTATCAAACTCAAATAAATTCTCCATATTAGAGATCCAATCCAACACAACATTAGTGTCCAATTTTCCATCATAAGGAACAACTTCAACAACAGGCTTTGAATGTTCCCTAGACAATAATCTCAACAATCTTTCCCCATCTTGATCTTCCTTAGGCTCTAGATTTGGTTCCACTAGTTCCTCATCACTCACATCATCAAGATGTGCTCCTCTTCTTTGGGTTGTCTCCACAACATCTAATCTGGTTGCAATTTGTCTCAACATGTCCATTATGGCATTATCAACATTTCCTCTGTTGTAAACCATATTAATATCGATTCTTACAAGACTGTAACCATCAACAAGTTATAGGTCAGATCCGTAGATCTGCCACCCTATAACCAAATCCAATTTAGGGTTCTACATGATCCAATCCACCAAGGATGAACTTCGCTCTGATAGCACCTGGCGCATGGGAGAATAGGGAGGTCAGGACCAAAGTCACACCCAACTATCCAGGTACCCTGTGAGTAAACACAATAGAAGCACACAACACAAAGAAGAGCACCAAGGAGAGAAGGAATAAAAAATAACTTTTATTGATTCATGCAATTAAAATATACATGCTCGGTTGTGAGGCCTTCTGGGTTACGACCAACAAGATTTAAAAAATTTAGACTAAACCTATCTTCTATCTTCCCATATCATCATCTGCTACTTTCTCTACTAGCTGATACCTAACCTACTCCTAGAAATCCCTATTTATACTTGCCAAAGCATCTTACAAAGATGGAAGTATGACCACCAATGGTCTACACACATCCCAAGATGAGATCCAAATATTAAATGTGCAACAAGAAATTAAATACATAAGTCAGCTTCAACACAAACCAAACACAAACAAGCTCAGTCAACAAGAACCGAGCATCAAGTTTAGTCAGCATAGGAAGGAACGCTCGGCCAACACTGGGCAACTCGACATAAATAGGAACTCGACCAGCACTGGACAACTCAACACACACCGCAACTAGGAAAGAACTACAACTCGGCACTAACTGGAAAAATGAACAAAGATGAGTAGGATAGCAAGGCAACCAGGATGCTCCTGCATCATGTTGGACCCAAATGAAATATGTAGAAAAGCATTAAAGCACATTAGCCCAAATATACTCTACAATGTGCATGCCACCATGTGAAGCAATGCACGCCATATTAGAATATTTTTATATATCTTAACTATTCCTTTAAATAATATCAAGACTAGTAAGTTATAAATCAATTCATCAGAAATAGTTGAGTTGGCTAGAGACCAAGAAAGACAACAAGATCACCCTTAAAACAACATATCTTCCCTTGCGGAGAAAACAAGCATAATATATCTAAATTGGAATTATCTAAAGATATTAGAAATGTGTCCAAAAAATTGTACAACCAAAGATGACAATGTGGACCAATGTAGATAATTCTCTAAAAGTGTCCTAACTATTCCTAATAGCCAACCTTCCTATGAGCAAACAAAAAAACACAACTTCTTCCTCATTTGTTTTTGTGGATCTAAAAATATGATACTACAACATTCATAGACCATACATATAGCATCAAAACTAACATTCGTCAACTTCTTATGCGGAGGAATATAGATAATTATCGTATAAGGACTTTAAATACTATTTCTTGCATATTCCAATTTCCCATGCTTCCATCTTCCAAAGACATCTCATACAGACATGTTAGCACCGCTAGACATAAGAAAAAGTATGTGAACATATAATAAAACACTTCAAATGTTATTTCCTATATATCATGCTTCAGATACTCTTTATTTCATATTATCTATTAGATACTCTTTATAGAATATCAACTTCAAACACTCTTACCTACATATCAAGCTTTAAATAATATATCTTTTGTATCAACCATCAAATACTCTTTCCACAACTTTTCTACTTCTCTACATCAAGTATGAATCTTATACTTATCTACATCAAGTTGACATCAACTCACACAACATGTTCACATCAATAACAACATTGAACATATAATGCTAACAATCTCCCCCTTTTTCATTGATGACAACACCAATGACAAAGAAACCCATTATCTACACTTCTCTTCATTATTTGTACTTCTCTACCCCTTTGACATTAAGGAAAAAGGGTACAAAAACTAAAATATCTTCTAATTAAATCAATCTTCCTTTTAGAGACATCTCTTCTCTATGCACCTATTCTTAAGAATATTTTATATCTCTCCCTCTTCCAGACACAACACTTTCAGGAACACCTCTCCATCTATCAACTATGTCTTATCTCTACAACACTTTCCTACAATCAAGAAACCATAAATTTCAATATTCCCCTGATGAGTAGCAATTGAATTGCTTTAGGAGACAAAAGATAGACAATGGCTCTCCCCCTAAAAAGATGCACCTTTCTTATGCATCCATTTTGAAAAAGGAGGGACAATAACCCCTAACCTCTATTGGAGATACTCAAAAGCATCCTTCACTAATGCCTTAGTGAAAATATATGTAAATTTTTCCTTAATGGGTACATATTATAGCTTAATTACCTTTTCAACTACTTTTTTTTTTCTCAAGAAGTGATACTAGATAGAAATGTGTTTAGTCTTTGAGTGCATCACCTGATTCTTTTAAATATTAAAATTTCTTGTGTTATCACACATTATTAAAATAGCTTCATCATTGAATATCTTCATATCCTTAAGAGTATCCTTCATCCACATTATATAAGTACAAAAAGATGTTGTTGCAATATATTTTTCCCCTATAGTAGATAATAAAAATGAATCCTCCTTTTTGCTTGTCCAAGAGACCAATGTTTCTCCCAAGAAAAATACAATGCCACTTGTACTTCTTCTATCATATGTACATCCATCCCAATCAACATCATTAAATGCTTTTATAGATAAATCATTACCCCTTTTGTACTATAGTCCAACATCTAGAGTCCATTTTAGATATCTAAATATCCTCTTTACTAACATTTCATGAGACTACTTGGTATTAGCTTAATATTTGGTAGCGAAAAAAATTGCATGCATAATATCCAGTCTTGAAGAAGTCAAATACAATAGTCCTCCTATAGTATATCTCCAAAACTTATGATCAACTCGTAGAGATTAGTCATGTTTTATCAAGTGACAACCAATAGCCATGGGGGTTGCAACTAGTTTACAATCCTCCATCAAAACATCTTTATAATTTTTTTGACATACTTGATCTAAAAAATAAAAATATAATTTTCTTGTTTAATCGCTTGAAGACAAAGAAAGAATCACAGCTCACCAATCATAGAAATTTCAAATATTTTTGAATTTCTTTAGAAACCTTCTTGCAAATTTTGTCATTGCCTCCAAATATAATATTATCAACATATACAATTACAATCAATAGCTTATCATTTTGAGTATTAAAGTAAAAAAATTATATGTAGTACCTTTCATCAAATCTTGTCGCAGCATATACTTGTCTAATCTAGCATACTAAAATCTAGGAGCTTTCTTGAGCCCATAAAAAGCTTTCTTGGGTTTTTATACCATATCTATATCATCTAATAACTTGAAAAAATTTAGTTTCTCAATGTAGACTTCCTCTTCTAATTATCCATTCAGAAGTGGATACTTTGCATCCATATGATATACTTTTAAATCCTTATGGGAAGAAAAGGAAAGAAATATTATAATAGCTTCCATTGTAGCTACTAGAGAAAAAGTCACCTAAAAATATATTCCTTCAACTTGAGTATAGTCTTTACATACTAATCTTACCTTGTTTCTTGTGACTTCTTCATGCATCTTGTTGTAGAAAACCAACTTAGTTTCACTTAATTTTGTGTTCATCGGTCTAGGAACCAATCCCCTATGTTTGATCCTTCTGTATCTAATTGATTTCTTTATTCATATCTTGTATCCAACTTTCATCCTTGCTTCTGCATAAGTTTCTTAGTTCCACTTTAGATAAAAAGCAATAGTTTTTTTGTTTACTTGCCTTGGCAAGTCTTCTCCTTTTTTGAACACCTTTGTCTTTATCTCAATTTATCTAATATTTAAAATGATGTATTTGTAAATATTTGGTAAGTTCTTTTAGAAATTGTTCATATCCATGTCTTTCTTCCTGTGATTTTTCTTTGTCTTCTAGAGCTGTCTTTTCTTTTGTGGTGGTAACAGGGACTTCTTCCAACATAATTTCAAGTTCAGGAATGGACTAAATCCATTACTCATTTATGTGGACATTAGCACTTTCCACAACCTTCTTTAGGCTCATATTGTAGCACCAGTATGCCTTTATTGTAGTAGAGTATTTTAAAAATATTCCTTTAACATCTTACATCAAACTTCTCAACATTTGCATCCCTTCGAATATAGATTTTCCTTCCAAAAATCCTAAAATATTTAGTAGGTACTTTTCCAAACCACAACTTATAAGTGTCTTTGTATGATTTACTCCCATTTGTACCCTTTTAAGAAGGCAAACAATAGTATTTATAAAATCTCTCCAATAGACATTAGATAAGGGAGCATCTTTTAGCCTAGTTATAGCCATTTCTATACTTTTTATATTCTTCCTTTCAACTACTTCATTATACTATGGAGTCTTAGGATTAGAAAATTTTCTCCTAATACCATGATCTTGAAAAAATCTATCAAACTCATGTGATGTAAATTCTTCTCCTCTATCATATCTCAAACATTTGATTCTAACATTCATTTGATTTTGAACCAAATTCATGGAAATATTAAACCTATGCAATGCATCTCGTAAAAATGTAACCTGAGCCATTCTATAATAATCATCAAGAACTAACATAAACTATCTTTCATGATTTAATGCACTTGTCCTTGTGGGTCTTCATAGGTCTATTTGTACGTTTTCCTAGTTTTCTTTCCCAATTGACATTCTTTACACATAGCATTAGCAAGCTTAATTATTTTGGGTAGCTATATCACTATATTGGTAGAACTAATCATTATTATATTATCAAAGTTGATATGTCCCATCCTTTTGTGCCATATCCAACACTCACTACTCTAAGCCAAAGAAAGATATTTCTCAACTCTTTTCTTTAATAGTAAACATTTCCATTTATTGTACCTTCTACAATTATTCTTCCAGAGCCTTTTTTATTTCACATAAATCAATGAAATCTAATCTCAAATCCTGTATTGCATAACTCACTTACACTTAATATATTTTGCTTTAGTCCTTTAACATAATAGACATCACTAGATTTTTGTTTACCATCAAAAAATATAGGTTTCTTATCACATATAGGATTAGAGCCTTCACCAACAAATGTGACTAATTCTACATCATAGTTTTCCATCTTAATGAACTTTCTTATATTTTTAGTCATGTGATTTGAACATCCAAAATTAATGATCCAAGATTTAGATTCTTCTCTAATATGTAGAGTAGTCTTCATAGATTCTTATGTATAATCCCTTCTTTTGGGCCTATTATTATCATCATCATCATAGCCAACAAATGTACTACATCATTTGATTCATTTCCATCTTCATCCTCTAATGAACGAGTCTCCATTGCAAAAAAAAACTATTCTTTCTTTTCTCTCTATTATCTATTCTATTATTTTTGTCATTCTTTCTATATAATTTTTTCTCCATCAAACATCCTATAATTTTCCTTAAAGGGGTATTTACTAGAATAATGTCCTACTCTTCCATAATTAAAACATTTGATGGGTAATTTACCTTTATACTTTCTCTTTAATCTTCAGAAAATTAACTTCTTCATTATTCAGATCATATCTTTCCTCGGGTACATCTTGATTCCTCATAATAGCCTTGAATGAAGCATCCCTCATTCCATAATAGTTTTTGAATGGTTAAGACATCTCAATGTTAACCTTATTATGATGAGATTACTTAGAGGGGAGGTGTAAATTAGGAATCTGCCAATTTTAACATTTAAACACTTTTCAATTATCCTCCAATACAACAATTTAAGAATCAAAAGTAAATGAGAAACCACCAAAGATTCAACACATAGACACAAGAGTTTTGGTATCGTGGAAACCCAAACTAGGGAAAAACACAGTGGGGATGGCACCCAAAAATTTGTATGCTTCTGAAGTACGCCTTGTGAAAGGATTTACCCTGTTAAAGGTATTTGCATATACATGAAAAATCTAAACTTGTGAGAGGATTTACCTAAAGCCAATAAAAAGCTTGTACCTTGTAAGAGGTAGCCTTGTCAGAGGAATTTGACCGCTTAACACAGTGCCACCATATAGGATTTCAATACAATACAGATCTGTTAAGATCTACCTCACTTGAGGATTTCCAACACTTTGTTGTAGCTATCAGGAAACAACAAGTAAGAATGATTTGTGTAATATCAACCTTCTCTACTTGATTAGATTCTTTGTGGCTCATAAAAAAATCATCACATACCTCTCTAACACTCGGCTGGACCACACCTTCTATCTCTACTTCCTTCTGCACCGACACATGATCAACCCAACATATTCACCTTCTTCATTTTATTTTTTATGCTTTCGTTCTCTCTTAGGTTTCCACCACCATAGAAAAACCTAAAACATAATACCTTCTCAATCTGACCATACACTTGGATTCATATCACATATCTCAATGTCCAATTTGAAATTCACTGACTGCGCCATTCTGACTTTGTATTTAGTCAAGAAATTAAATCATTTCATAAAGTATTTTCCTTCTTGATCAATCAGCTTCCTCAAATCACCTTAGCAATCTCACCTTCATGATATAAACATTAAATGATTGTTCCCAGTTATCCATGATCATTCTCCAATTAATTATGACCAATAACATTTGACTATAACGCTAGCTTAAATCACCAATACCGATCAAATTGTTTGTCGCTTAGAGACTTAACAATTTTTCAAACATATATGTTTAACCTTGAAATATCTCACATATTTTTGCCAAATGAACTATGGTTGTAGGATTCACATCTATTAACTTTAATTAACCTTTAGAAAATAAACGAAAATAAAACAATGAATCACATAGTAAAAAATGAATTAGTCATCTTACTCCTGATAATTGCAGTCTTAATCATTTTCATTGTCTCTGATTAACTTCTCCAAACTAGACTCACTGGTCATCATAACCAATTAAGATTTTACATGTGGAATCCAAACATGTTTCCAAATACTTATGTAGAACCACACCTTAATATATGATTGTTACCAGGATGTATTCTACAATCATAATCACTAGCACACATAGATAATAGTTGACATCAATGACAATACTATAACTGATCATTGTGTGGTACAATGGTGGCCCCAAGGGGACATTTAACTACTGAGCTTTTAAAAACCAAGGAGCATTGAGCTTTGCAACTGAAATGGAAATACTGCTTCTCTATTACTATGGACTAAAAAATCATCAATTTCATTGACCCTTGGAAAAGGGCCAGACTTGCTACTTATACACATTTTATTTTAACCCTAACCCTAACCCTATTTTACATCTCGCCAAAAAATATATTACCCAGTGGCTGGTACTACCTGCGCCACCCTACAAAAGACCTAGAGACAGAATAGGCCTGTCATGTTAGAAGAAAAGACAAGATGGAGTGGAGGAATCAGCCTCGAGAAGGGAGCCAAGAAAGAGAAAGAAGAAATATGATACCCCGGGGATCGAGGCTACATGCCTCATAAATGGGAAATGCGGCACCCTGTCTCCAATGTGCCAGAGTGTATATCTAAAGAGGTGCCTAGAGAAGACCGTTTTTCAGAGGACCAACTATCGATCCAACGTGCCTTGATGTAGCCAACTACCCTCTAACAATCTTTATTAACCACTTTTGAAAGGGACCGGTCGGCCTCAGGGACCGGGACACAGATCACTCGAAAGAATATAAAATTTAGGATCTGGGACTCTGGGATCTAGGAACTTACGTTCTGAAAGAATAAAGAATACAAAATGCTTGGGTTTTCTCCAGCCCCTGGAGAAACTTTATTGCTTCTTGTTATTGTTGAAGGTCTAGAGGAGGTAGGAAATTCCATCCTCATCAATCTCTTTGAGGCCAGACCGCCGGTACTTGGCCACCTTGATTTGTTCTCCTAGATCTAAAACATTCCTCTTGAATTCATCGACCATTTTTGCCACATCATGACCACTAAGGATCATGTGAGTCAATCTCGCCATTTGAGTTCCATCGACTCGCTCTGAGGATTGATATCTTGACTCCATCAATTCATCAAACTTCCCCAAAACATATTCCTCTGGCGTGCATGTGTCAGTGCTGAATTGGTCAGCTCTGGAGACCTTCATGACAAAATCCCTATACAAATTTGAAGAATATTGGACCATGTTGATTTTATCATGTAGAGTCCCTACCAGTTGCTTGAGCACCTCCAATGTGAGGTCAAGTCTGGAGTGTTGGGTCCTCACAAAATTGAATGATTCTTCTCCCAGAATCCTGGACTCAAAGACCATTTCCTCCCCAAGACCGAGGAGTTCTTCAATTTCTACCTTCCATGCTTCATAATTTTCTATATCACCCTCCCATATATTGATAATAGTTTTTTCCTAATGCAGAATGTGTCAGGCCGTATACAAGTCTGGGAGGGTGGCTACCAAGAAGCGCCGGGTGTTTCCTATCTGTAGAACGACCCACTCATCAACCTCTTGGGCCTTCTTCTTCATTGCTCGCAAGGAGTCTATGTCGCTTTGTGGTACTGGGGCATCAGATGTGGAGGCCTCCAAAGGAATGGCACTGATAGGCCAAGCCAGCTCAGTAAGCATTCCCATAAGGTTTGAAGTTTCTCCTTTTCCACTTTGAGCCTTTGGGCCTCCTTTTCGTAACGGGCCTCCATAACTCTGGTCACTTCTTTCAATAGGTCCACTTCACCCTATTTTCCTCTTTTCCCCAGTGATATCTCCGCGATATCATAATCTCTGGCTTTGAAAGTCACCTCATCAACATTTGGGGGAGGTGTTACCACAACTGCAACTCTTTCTTCGCCTGGCCCTGTTTGAAGAGTATGAACCGTCAGGGCTTTCTTGGCCTTCGGTTGGTTCTAGACCTGAGCCATCATCTCTGCCATGGAGAGATGAGCTCTAGGAGTCGACGGAGATTTTCTTTTCTTAGTCTTGACCAACCACTATCGCGGCAAGGGAAGCTTATTTGCCAAGGTCTGTTCCTTGGATTATTCCCTGGTATCTTGCTGTTGTTCTTCTTCAGTGGTGTGGGTCTCGCTCGGCTCCCTCCCTTCATCTTGGGCTTCATCAACAACATTTTCCTTGGTGATGTTTATTTTTTCTTCCTTGTCCTCTGCATCTTCTACTTCATCTAGGTCCTCATTGGCCGTCCCAAGGGTTTCTTCCTCTTGTCATTCTTCTTGTTCCTTGGTCTCAGTCGCTGGGATTTCTTCTTCCATTGGTGTATATTTTGGCAATGGGGGAGGTATGAGCCAAGATTTAATGTTTGGGTCACAGTGATTACCTGCCCAAAGGTCACTCTGGGGACTGACACTTGGAACATGGCGGCTGAGGTTATGGTTTCTCCCATAGGTCCAGTTCTCCCAGCGAATGCCATTTGTTCACTTTTCTTCTGTTGGTCCACTCCCATGTTTTGTATCTCTGGGACCTCAGAGGTGATCTTTTGTTCTATTTATTTCTCTTCTTCCATCTGCTCTTCATGATCTTGCATAGGTTCTTGTTCTAGAGCTTCTTCTTGCACTGGGACTTTAGCCTCTGTTGGCTCAATGTCACCCTGTATATTTCTGAACTCGTCGGTTGCAAAAACATCATCAAACTCATCCTATGGGGGAGGATTGGTTGGGACATCCGCAGGCTCTGATTCCCTTTCCAATTCTGGGGAGTCAGAGGAAAGGATCTCAACTTGTGGGGTTTGGGGCATCCCCAGCTCTGGCTTTGCCTTGGGATTTTTGTTAAGCCTCTTCTTTCTTCTTTTGACTAAGGGTGGCCCAACATCCCTTAGTACTGCTTACTCTTCTAGGTCTACCCCAGTTTCCTTAACCATTAATGCTACTAGTGAGGGGGAAGAAGGTAGATAGATAGGTCCAGCCATAAGTACCAGGGTAGCCAGCCGCGTGATTAACTTTTCTTTCATTTGTTGGGAGGTCACCACAGTGGGAGTTGTCATTATTCCTTTCCCTTTATCTACTCCCTGTGAAGAAGTCCCAGCCCCCGGGGTTAGCTTTGGTATCAGCTAGGCAGCCCAGCAGACACTCTCGAGGCAAACCTTCTTGAAATAGAGGTGGCTGCGTTCAACCACATTGCGAGTGAAATCTTCAATAGTAGGCCCTTCCTAAGCATCCCAGTTCACTGGTGGGAGGGCCAATTTTTCGAACCCCTTTTCTTTGTACTAGGGATCTACCGTGGAGTTGACGTCTGAGAAATCCTCCAAAAATCTTTGGAGCTTCAATATTGCCATCATTCCTGTGGTCATTCTAACATAATGCCACCCCTAGAATTCCACATCATCCTAGAAATCTTCCTAGAAGTCTTCCATGTGATATTGATGGGGCTCTAATTCCCGGGGAAGTGCCATTGCAATCTTGCCATGCGGATCAAAATGTTTCCGTGCTAAGTAAAATTCTGCTAGGTTATAGCTCTTAAGCTCATTATCTGCTTCTTTGGTGGTGGCTAGACTGCATGAATAATTCCCACAAGTGATTGGGAATAAAATATTTGTTACCTTCTTCAAGGCATAGAATGCATGCAGTTCCATTATCTGGCTGCAATACTCCAGGAGAATTATCTTGTCCCCACAATGCTTGGGCAACAAGTAGGGTTTCCCAGAGAAGCCGGTCACCTTTATGTATTTATGTTGTTTAAATTGTATATAGTAATGGCCGTAACTTTGGACCAAATTCATCACCTCTGTAGACAGGCAGTATCCTGCGTCCTGGGTGGGTGTGAGAAGGTGGTAGTAAACGAAGGCATTGTTTACTTGGCAAAAACTGGGGAAGCTGGTCTCCCATTGAATCTGTAGAAAATGTTCCTAAGGGGTCTTCTGGCCCAGGCCGATCCTGAGTACACCCTCTGTGAGTAACCCATTACTATGGGGTCGTTCTTGTGCGAGGGCCCAGAGAACATAGGAAGTCATATAAAACTTCTTCTCGACTATTTGAAGGAACTAGAAGTCCACATGGTTTGAGATTATGGTGGCCCAGTCAAAATACTCTCCGCCCATGCTGATACCAAGCAAGAAGTAATACATACGCCCAGAGAATTCTCATGCGTGTTTTTGCTTGAAGACCCGACATAATGCTATAATCCCCATTTGGATGCTTTCTTTGAACTCGAACCTTAGGATTTCTAATTTCATCCTCTTGGGATCCCTCTTTGGGACATTGAGCCAATGATTGTTCATGTATATACGGGCTGCTTCCTCCAATTGCTTAAATTGGGCCAAGGCATCTGATCGGGTGACCACAGCTGGCTTGTCAAACTGAGGGATTCCCAAGCCCGTATGGAAGGTATCAGGGTCTAGGGACACCATGGGAGTAGGATACCTGGTTGGATCCGAGGCTATGAGCATAACGGCATGGATAGATGTATTTTAGTGAGCTGCAAGTGTAAGAATAAGCTCTGGTGACTGCACCAAGCACGAGAAACAAGCTACCTTGAGAATCCCAGAATTTTTGATTTTAATGGCCAATGGATCTTCGGTCTGCCACTGGATGTACATCATTTTCACCAAGGCCTACATCTCAGGCCATGTCCCAACACTAGTGTCAGTGAGGAGCTTGACTTTGGACTCAATCTTTGAGCCCGTGATGACATCATCCTTTACATATTTTATGCTCATGGGCAGTTTCTCCAGAGCCCTCTCAATTTTGGACCTAACTACTGCTCTGGTACCCGCCATAGAAGGAAGTTTCAGACTCCCGGGTGGTGAAGATGTAGATGCTTCAGACACGTTTGAAAGTATGTTGTTCCAGAAACCTGCAAGGCAAGGCGACCATCAAAATGTATAGATAAATAAAAAAGAACTTCAAGGTCTGGAGATCTTACCATCATGGCACCCGCTTTCCTGAATAGTTAGCTTAGATCAAAAATCCCAGAAAGTATATATATTATTTTGCGAACTGAGAAATTTAACCAACATTCGTGTTCGGGGGTTTCATAACCCTTAGTAAAAACAAGACATGGGTTGGGTGATGGAAAGAGACCCAGAGTCTGGGGAACTAACTGTTGGAAGGTGTGCACAAAAAGTGAGCCATCAGACATACATGGACGCCATGTGGGTATGCAATAAATAGAAATTATGGTGATGGCGGTGGAGCCAACTGTCTGAATGTGTAAAAATTGAAGGCCACTTGGGCAAATTTAAATGCGTGCATGGGACGTAAATGAATGGCAGGCTGGTTTATGGAGGAGAGAGAAAACCACCTGGTTGAAACTGGCTGAGAGCTGAGTTTCAACCAGGCGGTATTCTGCACTGAGCAAGCTCGCAAATTAGAAACTAGAAATAGATGCATAACAGTGAGCTTGGCAGACTACCGAGTAGAATATACACAGAATATACACTATATACACAGAGTCAAAGGGTATATACATGCAGACCAGATAGATATACAACAATATACACCAAATCTACATATATACAGAGTGCAGAGCAGACATTTACAAAACCAAAGAATGTACAAAGTATTTACAACCTTTACATCACCTACAAGCTATGCTACACCTACATAGAGGGCAGACAACCCTCTGGTAGAGCCGACCCACCAACGGGCAGCAAACCAGAAAGAAATGCAAGACAAAATAGAAACAAGACAACACAACCAGACACAAAAAAAAGGCCAAAAACAGGAAAGCCGAGCGGAGAGAAGGAACCAACCTAAAAACAAAGAAGGGAAAGGAAAGGGACTTGTTGTGAATGCTCTGCAACAAATTCTATCATCAGATAATCACCACTTACCACCACTAAACACTCACAATTGCTCAGAATAGCTTGGAATGGCTCGCACTAGATTATCACTGAATCTCTGTAAAATTGCTTAGATTTCTTAAGTGTTTAATTGCGGTAAATGTGAAGATGACAAGTAATTTCTATTTATACCCATGGTAAAAGAAAGTTACCTTTCCTTGTGCAAACTCCAGATAGACAAACCTTTGGACTCTGGGCCTGGGGATTCCATGCGACGATACCATCCTAAGAAAAGAAGACATCGTGGTGAAGAATCCTGGAGTCTAGAATCCACTTCCCAACCAAGGACAACCAACTCTGGGACCAGGTCCTAGAGTCACAAGAGACCAACAAAATAAAAATAAAAATAACACTGCGGGGAAGAAAACCCCGGAGAAGGAAAACAAAGAAAACAACAAAAAGAAGACAAGGCAAGAGCCAAAAGCAGAAAGTAAAAAAGGGGGACCCAACATTTTGCACACAAAATGTAGGAACGGGGATGCAGGGCATAAAAAATGGTGACTATCTGGGATGAATGCCTTAGTGCATTCGAGAACTACAGAATCTCTGGTTAGAAAAATAGGAACAAATCATCACTTTGAAGTATCTTACATGCAAAGAGTAACATGTCTGAGAAAATGTGGCCATGTGCGATTTAATCCGTGATCCTTTCACCAGTGTTGAAGTGTGTGCTTTGAAAGGAAATCAAGCCAATGACCTCTGGGAGGAGTAGAGAAGAGGCACTAAGTATACTAAACCACAAAGTCATCAGATTTGCTCGTTTCTCCCAGAGACCAGAGTTTTTCCCCACTTCTCTTTTCTTGTTATCTTGTATGTTTCTAGGTGAGAGGGCGGTACTTATTTCACCATTAAGCTTAGGCTTAGATAATTTTAATGGCGGTACTCCTTTCACCCTTCCACCTATCTTTATGCTGAATGGGGGACAAAAACTCCAGACTCAAAAATAATCTTTTAGAAGTTTAGACTTAGGTCAACCAACTTAGCGCAACCGATCTACCCTCGATGTGTCTGATTACTTATTCCTTATTTTAGTTCACTAATTACAAGACTTCCATAAAAAAACCCGATGAGGATTACTCATAATGTACTACCAAACTTGTAAAATAACTCTGGAGACCAGACCGATTCCGCCATGCTAACAACAAACTCTTAAGTTCACCATGCTAAAGACAACATCCCAGAGACCAGGTGTTATGCAAGGCATTCCAATCCTCACAAAAGGAGAAAAAAAATCAGAACCCAAAAATAAAACAAGAAATGAAAATAACCAAGGAAAAAGGATGGTCTCAAAGGACAGCCAACAAGACTAATTACAGGGTAAGGTACCTCCTAACAAGGCACCGGGAAAGGAATATTTACAAGCCAGAAACTTTACATAAAATACAACCTAGGGAAAACCCACCTCATTCAAAATAATGTTTCAGAAACTGGCCATTGATAGGCAATGGGATAGGTTCTCCAGTCATGGTGTTGAGGCGATAGGTATTTTCCCTGTAGATTTCTAAAATTAAATAGGGTCCGAGCCAGAACCGTTGGAACTTAGTGTGCTTGTCTTTCTTTTTTCAAGCCTTGTCCCACAACAGGACCAAGTCTGAAATCTGAAAAGCCTTGTATTGGGTTCTACGGTCAAACCATCATTTTACCACTACTTGATGACACACGAAATGTTCAAGGGCCGCGTCTCATTGTTCTTCCATCTGCACCAAGTTTAGAAGCTGAACCTCCACAATGTTATCCCGGTTGCTAAATTCTTGCATAAACTACAAAACTAGGATCTGTAGCTTGATTGGGAACACTGGGTTCTAGCCATAAACCAGATGGAATGGGGAGGTTCCTAGGGCAACCTTAATTCGGATGCGATCTGCCCAAAGGGTGAATCTAACCTTTTGGTGCCAATCCTAGGGGTTTTGTTCTAGCAGATGTTTGATCACTTCGAGCAAATTCTTATTCATAGCTTCAGTAATGCCATTCCCCTGGGGGTAATAGTTACTAGAGAACTTCAGAGTGATCTTCTGATTGTAGGTCTATTCGGGTAATTGTGTCAAAAAAAATGCCAGATCATTGTCACATACTAAAGCAAAGGGCATTCTGAATCTTGTGATGATATTTTCTTCTAGGAATTTAATAACTACGTCCACTGTGTTATTTTTGCAAGGTATAGCTTCGGACCACCGGGTGCAGTAATCAGTAGCAGTTAGGATGTACCAGTGGTTCGCAGATAAGTTGGGGTTAATTTTCCTGATGAAGTCAAATGCCCATTGGGCGAAAGGTCTAGCCTCAAAGACTGGTTGTAAAGGCATAGCCAGGTTATGCTCATGATGCGCTGCGGTTTGGCAAGTGTGGCATCTTCGAATGTGAGTGTAAACATCTTTAAATATACAGGGCCAATAATACCCAATCGGGAGGATTTGATGGGCGGTGATTTCGGCTGAGCCATGCCCGATTCCAAACCGCCTGTAGAATTCATCGATCATCTTCGCAGCTTGGTCTTTGTCAATGCACGAAGGTACACTCCCTCGTAGTTCCTGCGGTAAAGCGTGGAGTTTTTGATAATGAAGTGAGCGCTTTTCATCCGCAGGGTGCAACATTTATTGGGAGGAAATCTCTTTGGGCATTTATTGTTTAACAGTAAGTACACCAGATTTGTGTACCATGGGTCTCGAGTGATAGACTCCACCGTGTAAGTTTGGCATTCTATATGGGGAGTCTCTTCTACCATTGCTTGACTTAGTCCTTGGCCTCGGACTATCTTCATGGGCTGCATTTCCAAGTCATATTCCTGGAGGATGGCCATCCATTTCCCTCCTCTTTCACCCATTTCACTCTGCATTAGCAAAGATTTCACAGCTTGGTCTGGGATGATGGCATGCACCTTGCTCTAGAGAATATAATACCAGAATTTCTTCACAGCGCACATAAGAGCAAAGGCCTGCTTTTCCAATGATGAATACTAGACATCGACATTCTTGAAGGGGGAGCTCATGAAAGCTATAGGTCATTCTTCCCCTTCGACCTTTTGAGTTAATACCGCCATGACAGAATGCGGCAAAGCAAAGGAGTAAATGTAAAATGGGAGGGAGTAGTCCGGGCTAGCCAGGACACGCGCCTCCATTATCGTCTATTTGATCTGGGAAAATACCCACTTTGCTTCAGGACTCCACTCAATCTTGGTATCCCTTTTCATTATCTCATTGAGTGGTTTGACTATCTCGGCGAATCCAATGATGAACCGCTAGATGAAGTTGATCTTTCCAAAGAAAGACAACATCTCTTTCTTGCTGCCGGGCATTTGTAAGTTTAGCAGTGCTTCAACTCTCTAAGGGTCTATGGATATGCCTTTCTCAGAGATGATATGCCTGAACAATTTCTGTTTAGTGACCCTGAATATGCATTTCTTGAGGTTGAGGGATATTCCATACTGGCGACATCTCTCCCAAATCTGGGTGAGGTGGGCGGAATGGTCATGTCTGTCCTGGGAAAAGATGGTCAAATCATCCATGTAGATGATTATGCACCAATTCACAAGGCCCTCGAATGCGATGTCCATAGCCTTTTGAAATGTGGCCCCTACATTAATTAAGCCAAAGGGAATCCTCCTATATGCAAACATTCCCCACTTGGTGGTGAATGTCATTTTGTCTCTGTCTTCGTACTTAACCATGACTTGGTTATACCCGGAGTACCCATCCAAGAATGACATCATTTGGGATCCATTCACTATCTGCAACACCTCATCCAATGAAGGGAGAGGGTGATTATCTTTCTTGGAGGCCCTATTCAAGTTTCAGAAATCAACACAAAGGAAAATTTTGCCGCTCTTCTTTCTTACAGGGACCAAATTGACCACCCACGTAGTATGCCAAATTGGAAAGATTATCTGGGCTGACAGCAATTTCTCCACCTCCTAACGAATCAGAGGCTTGATCAGTGGGTTGACTAGTTGTTGCTTTTGCCAAAAAGGCTTAGCATGAAGTTTTAGGGGAATGGTATGAGTCATAATAGATGTGTCGTATGTTTTAAATCCTCATATCCCCATGCAATCATGTCTATGTATTCTCTGAGAACTGCAAGAATCTTCTCCTTTTCCTCAGAGGAGTAGGAGCTGCCAATATGTATCATCTTTTCTTCACTAGGTTGGCCGATGTTTACTTTCTCAAATTTTCCTCCCTCAGAGGAGGATGACATCTTCTCCCAGCCTCGAGGGTCCAAGTCAAAGATTCATTCAAGCGTGACCATCCCCTTCGGGATGGTGTTGGTAGGTAGGTCCATGATCCCATCATCTTCATCCCCCTATCTAGTATTGTCATGGTCTCTTTCCCCCACTATCTGGTCCTCAAAGACACCAACATTAGCCATGAAGGCCAGAATGTGTTGTTCATCCTCAAAAACTTGAAAGTGGGTGACATTATCTCGGTTGGACGGGGTGGGGATCATCTCATCGGAGAATCTCTAGAGTTGCAAGCCGGCCATGGGCTCAAGTGTGCTGGAAGAAATGGAAAGGGAATCTGGGACATAATTCTGTTGCTGGGGAATAAGATCAATGCCAAAGGTATCAAAATCTTCAATAAGGTTCTATGCTTGATTGCGGTATGCAGCCAGTCTTTTGTCATGACATGTATATTGACTCCGAACCTATTTTACAATCAACTCTGAATCACCCAGAACCCGGAGGTTAGTGATCCCTTTCCTTAATGTAAATAAGAGCCCAAGGACCAAATCCTCGTACTCCATGACATTGTTTGTGCAGTTGAACTATGACCTGTAGGACACAAGGATAGATTTCCCTCATGGATTGATTAATTCTACTCTGGCCCCACAGCCTTGTTTGGATCGAGACCCGTCGAACTTAAGGGTCCATAGATCGTTGCTTGTAGTCTGGGGCTAGGGAGAGGGAGTGGTCTTTGGATTGTTTTTGGGAGACTTGGGAGGAGCTTCCTCCCTCACTATTGGTGCATGGGTGGGGTTTGCCTTCGGAGGGGTCCGAATTTGAGATTCTCGGGGAGATGGCACCGAAGAAGTGTTTCCAATAGGAATACTAGGTTTCGGGGAACCCACTGTGTGTTCTTTATTCTGAAAGGCATCGATGTGCTAGGTAGTGACCGAAAGGCAAGGTTCACATTCTAGCTCTGAATGTTTCTAATAATGTACTAGGCACCAAGTACCAGACAAGAGCATAGTGGGAGTCATGTTGGCACCTTGAGAGTTAACCTTAACCCTCAACTTTTCTTCTAGGTCCTGGGTTCTCTAAAGAAATATGGGATCACCCTCGGGGGTGAAATCGAATGTTAAGAATTCAAAGGGTTGGTACACCCTGGGAGAAGTCTCAGAGAAGAAGACCTCACTAACCCTCCAAACTTTTGTAAGGGCCTACTTCATTCAGGGTTCACTTTCAACCTAGATCTTATTTGATTCTCCTTCCCAGGGGAGCCATAAGTGGGAGAAGTTTATTGAGAAGTATCCATTCAAGGACTTAGACTAATTATGACTTAATAACATCCCGTAAGTCTTTGGGATGTCCACCACTTGGACATCAATTATGCTGGCTATCCTGGGGTCCTGGATAAGCTGTATCTAGACATTCTTCAATTCTCCCACCATATTCATAGTAGTTTTATCCAACTGAATCACTGCACCATTAGATGGGGTGGGATGAAATCTGAGCTTCCAGCATATGGATAGGGGCATGATGTTTCTCGAAGCTCCAGACTCTACTAGGCAGTTGTGTATGTTCTTGCCTTGGATATTCAGGTCTAGTAGGAAGGGGGATCTTCATTATTTCCCTGGAAGATAGCCGCGTTAGCATCCTCGAAAGAGAAGGTCTTGGGTGGGCGACTAACAACCTCTGGGTTTACCAAGAGCTTTAGAAGAGACTTGTTCTACTTGGGATAGTTTAGCAAAACCTCCATCAGGGTCATGGAGGTGGTGGTTTGTTCTAATGCCTTTGTGATGTCAAACCTTCCTTCCAGGAATTGGCAACTTCCCTCGTCCAGGTCTTTCACTCGATTAGAGCTAGAACCTTTAAGGGGGGTGGGCCAATCAGTTGTATTATCTCAGGGAGGAGTGTCCTTGGTGGGAGGTGTTGGCATGTAAGCTTCCTTTACCAGCCTAGTTTCAAGTATTGTAGGGAGGTCATGGGTTGGTGAAGGCATTGGCCTCAAAGGCCAGAATCTATTCATCAAAGAATCCCTGCAATTTAGATTCTTCTTCATCTTCTCCAAAGGATCTGAGGAAGATGATCTCACAAGTGAATGCACTATGAGTTGACTCTTGCACTGGAGGCTCTGGGGGAGTAGCATCATGTGATTATTGTTTGTCCAGCTGGGAGATCATAATGACCTCCAATGTGGCATAGTTTACCTCATTGTGGGAGCCTGTGTTGTGCAACCTACACCAATTGGTCATGGATTGATAGTCTACCACTGGCGTGAAATATGATGGTCCAGCACCACCCTAGTTAGCATTTTGGTTTGGGGCAGACCTCCGGTGTACACATTATTATTCCATTGCAGTTGATTGGGCTGAGACCCATTGTTGAAGTTTCTTCCCCCGGCATTGTTGTTTTGTTGGCCGAAGAAAATATTCCCTCTTTGGGAATTTGAATTCTAGGGTGCGTAGGACCCCACCTTTAGCTGACCCATGTCCACAGTCAGGGTAGACAACATTCATCAGAGGGACTCAACCTCGGTGGTCAACTAGGTCTTTGCGTCACAGTGTGAAGGTTGTTGTTGGTTTCCTGGGAAGGCAGTAGCATTCACCAGAGTCGAAGGTGGAAATCCTCCAGCCGCGGATGATTGAAAGAAGGGCACTCTAGGCAGTTATGTCTAAGGTTGTTGTGTCTGCTATGGCTGGTTCCAAGGGAAAACTTCCAGACCCAGCATTGGCTGAGTCTGTGATGGGTAAACATACCGACCTGCTGATCTATCGGTGGTGGCAGGGGATTTATTGCCATTATAGGGGCACCTATTACCAGATTGGGGTTATATCCCTCAGCATACGCTATTCCACCGGGGATCATGTTGAAGGGAATACTCTGCCCAATCCCACCTAGGGATTTGTTAAGACCACGAGATAACTCTAAGGCTAGGTTGTAAACTTTTGCCAAAGTGTCTTAGTCGCTCACAGCGGTTGTTCTCTAGAGGAGAGTGGCAACGAAGGGGTCCATCGCGTTGAGATAAGTCTGTATGGTTACTTCCAGGGATGGAATGAAAGGGCCCGTGCACCACTTTAGGGTGCATTGGAACCGATAATTAAACATGGCAAGGGGTTCATTTGGTTCCTTTCTAATGGAGATGAATTGGCTATGGGACCAAGCTGGGTCCACATGTATGTGAAAGGCAACCAAGAAGGTGTCCTCCATGTACTGCCAGCTGTTGATGGACTTGGCAAGAAGGTTTAGGTACCAGTTCAGCTCACCCTGTCCCAAAGACAGGGGAAACATCCAGGTCACAACATCCTCATGTTGGATTTGGTGTCAGTTCATGGCATCCTTGTATGCCTGTAAATGTTCTTCCATAGTTCATGAGCCTAAGTGATCATATCATGGGAAAATCTTCTTCGGGTGTGAGGGTAAGTCATTGATTGCACCCAAAAAAGTTCCCATAGGGGACCCAGTATTACCGAAGTATGCAGCCATTTGGGGAACTGGATTTTGAGTAAGTTGGATGCTAGTTCCTTGAGTTGTATGAGGAGTTTGGATATTTTTCGGTGTACTAGACCCCTAGACAATAATGGCTGGTGTGGTTTTTGGGGTCCGCTTCTTTCAAGTAGGAGGCTCAAGTTTGACAAACCTTCCAGGGTTTGGGGCTGACCTAAGGATTCTTTCAAATTTCACTAGGGAGAAAGACCCAATCCCACTGAAGGCTTGACTCCTAAAACTATGGCTTGGGGAACCTTTGAGAGGTGTAAAATCAGAATCCCAAGAAGGGGACAAGTTCATGCCCTCCTTCTAGCACCAGTTTCTATTGATGGGACTTTGGTGATCAGGTCCGCCAGCAGTTGTAAGTTGTCACCGGGTACCGGGGGTACCGGCCAACTTTGCCTGCAAAGGTTATCTAGGGAAATGAGGTTCCCTGGGCCTCTAAGCACCTGAGAGTCAGGTCTCAATGGTGCGGGGCTCAGTTGGGAGATGTGACTATTTTTGAGGGGGATAGCTGGTTTCTTCAACTCATTTTCTCCTGGGATTCAAGAAGGTGGGGTTCCTCCAAGCATTCTACACTTAGCAAATAAACTGAAAAAGATCCTGCAGGGTTAGAAGTATTCCATCTACCTATAGTTATATTTAAACATTCAATACATCAATAATGCTTTGATATACTACACTAAATACCAAAGAAGTACACAACCATCAGGTTGTATTTGATCAGTAGCAAGAAAAAGGAGGTCGCTAATCTACTTAAAATATCAGAGCAGAAGACATGAAGAACATCAAATGTAAAATACCATTAACTTAGAAGATAAAGTGCCAAAAATGTCATTGTAAGAACCCTCTCTTCCTCATTAACATTATTTTTAGCAAGCCCTAGTGCGTGGTACAATGGTGGCCCCAAGGGGACATTTAACTACTGAGCTTTTAAAAACCAAGGAGCATTGAGCTCTGCAACTGAAATGGAAATACTGCTTCTCTATTACTATGGACTGAAAAATCATCCATTTTTCTAACCCTTGGAAAAGGGCCAGACTTGCTACTTATACACATTTTCTTTTAACCCTAACCCTAACCCTATTTTACATCTCACCATAAAATATATTACCCAGTGGCTAGTACTACCTGTGCCACCCTACAAAAGACCTAGAGATGGAATAGGCCTGTCATGTTAGAAGGAAAGACAAGATGGAGTGGAAGAATCAGCCTTGAGAAGGGAGCCAAGAAAGAGAAGGAAGAAATTTGATCCCCCGGGGATTGAGGCTACATGCCTCATAAATGAGAAATGTGGTGCCCTGTCTCCAATGTGCCAGAGTGTATATCTAAAGTGATGCCTAGAGAAGACCATTTGTCAGAGGACCAACTGTCAATTTGACGTGCCTTGATGTAGCCAACTACCCTCTGACAATCTTTATTAACCACTTTTGAAAGTGACCGGTCAACCTCAAGGACCGGGACATAGATCACTCGAAAGAATACAAAATTTAGGATCTGGGACTCTGGGATCTGGGAACTTACGTTTCGAAAGAATAAAGAATACAAAATGCTTAGGTTTTCTCCGGCCCCCAGAGAAACTTTATTGCTTCTTGTTATCATTGAAGGTCTGGAGGAGGCAATAAATTCCATCCTCATCAATCTCTTTGAGGCCAGACTGCCGGTACTTGGCCACCTCGATTTGTTCTTCTAGCTCTGGAACATTCCTCTTGAATTCATCGGCCATTTTTTCTTCATCATGACCACTAAGGATCATGCGAGTCAGTCTTGCCATTTGAGTTCCATCCACTCCCTCCGAGGATTGATATCTTGACTCCATTAATTCATCAAACTTCCCCAAAACGTATACCTTCGGCGTGCATATGTCAGTGCTGAACGGGTTAGCTCCGGAGACCTTCGTGACAAAATCCTTATACAAATTCAAAGAATATTCGACCATGTTGATTTTATCATGTAGAGTCCCTACCAGTTACTTGAGCACCTCTAATGTGAGGTCAAGTCTGGAGTGTTGGGTCCTCACAAAAATGAATGATTCTTCTCCTAGAATCCTAGACTCAAAGACCATTTCCTCCCCAAGACCGAGGAGTTCTTCAAGTTCTACATTCCATTCTTCATAATTTTATATATCACCCTCCCATATGTTGATAATAATTTCTACCTGATGCAAAATGTGTCGGGCCGTATACAAGTCTCAAAGGGTGGATACAAGAAGTGTCAGGTGTTTCCTATCTATAGAGTAACCCACTCATCGACTGCTTGGGCCTCCTTCTTCATTGCTTCCAGGGAGTCTATTTCACTCTGTGGTAGTGGCACGTCAAATGTGAAGGCCTCCGGAGGAATGACACTAATAGGCCAGGACAGCTCAGTAAGCAATCCCATAAGGTTTACAGTCTTCTCCTTTTCTGCTTTGAGCCTTTAGGCCTCCTTTTCGTAATGGGCCTCCATAACTCTGGTCGCTTCTTTCAATAGGTCCACTTCACCCTATTTTCCTCTTTTTCCCAGTGATATCTCTGTGATATCATAATCTCCAGCTTTGATAGTCGCCTCATCAGCGTCTAGGGGAGGTGTTGCCACAACTGCAACTATTTCTCCTCCCATCCCGATTCAAAGAGTATAAACCATTCGGGCTTTCTTAGCCTTAAGTGGGTTTTGGACTTGAGCCATCATCTCTTCCAGGGAGAGATGAGCTCTGGGAGTTGGCAGAGCCTTTCTTTTCTTGTCTCGACCAACCACTGTGGTGGCAGGGGCAGCTTATTTGCCAAGGTATGTTCCTTGGATTCTTCCCTGGTATCTTGCTGTTGTTCTTCTTCAGTGGTGTGGGTCTCGCCTAGCTCCCTCCCTTCATCTTGGGCTTCATCGACAATATTTTCTCTGGCAACGTTTATTTTTTCTACCTTGTCCTATGCGTCTTCTGCTTCATCTGGACCCTCATTGGCCATCCTAAGGGTTTCTTCCTCTTGTTGCTCTTCTTGTTCCTCGGTCTCTGTCACCAAGATTTCTTCTTCCATTGGTGTATATTTTGGCAATGGGGGAGGTATCGGGCCAAGATTTAATGTTTGGGCCACAGTTATTACCTACCCAAAGGTCACTCCGGGGAGTGGCACTTGGAACACGGCGGTTGAGGTTACGGTTGCTCTCGTAGGTCTAGTTCCCCCAGCGGATGCTATTTGTTCACTCTTCTTCTGTTGGTCCAATCCCATGTTTTGTATCTCTGGGACCTCGAAGGTTATCTTTTGTTCTATTTCTTTCTCTTCTTCCATCTTCTCTTCCTGCTCATGCGCAGGTTCTTGTTCCAGAGCTTCTTCTTGCGCTGGGACTTCAGCCTTTGTTTTATCGATGTCCCCCTGTAGATTCCTGAACTTATCAGTTGCAAAAATATCATCAAACGCATCCTATGGGGGAGGATTGGTCGAGACATCCGCAGGCTCTGATTCCCTTTCCAATTCTGGGGAGTCGGAGGAAAGGATCTCAACTTATGGGGTCTGGGGCATCCCCAGCTCTGGTTTTTCCTTGGGATTTTTGTTAAGCCTCTTCTTTCTTCTTGTGACTAAGGGTGGCCCCGCATCCCTTAGTACTGCTTGCTCTTATGGGTCTACCCCAGTTGCCTTAACCATTAATGCTGCTAGTGAGGGGGAAGAAGGTAGACGGATGGGTCCGGCCATAAGTACCAGGGTAGCCAGCCGTGTGATTAACTTTTCTTTCATTTGTTGGGAGGCCACCACTGATTGCCTTATTTTCTCTTTTATGGGGACTTCCTGCATAGTGGGAGTTGTCATTATTCCTTTCCCTTTATCTACTCTGTATGAAGAAGTCCCAGCCCCTAGGGTTAACTTTGGTATCGGCTGGGTGGCCCGGTGGACACTCTTGGGGCACACCTTGAAATAGAGGTGGCTGCGTTCAACCACATTGCAAGTGAACTCTTCAATAGTAGGCCCTTCCTAAGCATCCCAGTTCACTGGTGGGAGGGCTAATTTTTCAATCCCCTTTGCTTTGTATTGGGGATCTACCATGGAGTCGACATCTGAGAAATCCTCTGAGAATCACCAGAGCTTCAGTCTTTCCATCATTCCTACAATCATTCTGACATAATGCCACCCCCAGACTTCCATGTCATCCTAGAAATCTTCCCATAAGTCTTCCATGTGATATTGATGGGGCTCTAATGCCTGAGGAAGTGCCGCTGCAATCTTGCCATGCGGATCAAAATGTTTCTGTGCTAAGTAAAATTCTACTAGGTTATAGCTCTTAAGCTCATTATCTGCTTCTTTGGCGTTGGCCAGACTGCATGAATAATTCTTACAAGTGATTGGGAATGGAATATTTGTTACCTTCTTCAAGTCATAGAATGCATGCAGTTTCATTATCTGGCTGTAATACTCCAGGAGAATTGTCTTGTCGCCATAATGCTTGGGCAACAAGTAGGGTTTTTCAAAGAAGCCAGTCACCCTTATGTATGTATGTTGTTGAAATTGTATATAGTAATGGCCTTAACTATGGACCAAATTCATCACCTCTGTAGACAGGCGATATCCTACGTCCCGGGCTGGTGTGAGCAGGTGGTAGTAAACGAAGGCATCATTTACCCAACAAAAACTAGGGAAGCTGGCCTTCCATTGAAACTATAGAAAATGGTCCCAAGGGGCCTTCTAGCCCAGGCCGATCTCGAGTATGCCCTTTGTGAGTAACCTGTTAGTGTGGGGTCATTGTTGTGCCAGGGCCCAGAGAACATAGGAAGTCATATAAAAATTCTTCTTCTGGACTATCTGAAGGAAATGGGAGTCCACATGGTTTGAGATTATGGCAGCCCAGTCAAAATACTCTCTGCCCATGCTGATACCAAGCAAGAAGTAATACATCCACCCGGAGAATTCTTGGGCGTGGTGTTTCCCAAAGACCTAGCATAATGCTATCATCCCCATCTAGATGCTTTCTTTGAACTCGGACCTAGGGATTTCTAAATTCATCCTCTTGCGATCCCTCTTTGGGACCTTGAGCCAATGATTTTTCATGTATATACAGGTCGCCTCCTCCAATTGCTTAAATTAGGCCAAGGCATTTGATCGGGTGACCACAGCTAGCTTGTCAAACTGAGGGATTCCCAAGCCCCTCTGAAAGGTATTAGGGTCTAGGGACACCATGGGAGTAGGATACCCGATTGGCTTCGGGGATGTGAGCATAATGGCCCAGACAGATGTATTGTAGTGAGTTGCGAGTGTAAGAATAAGCTCTGGTGACTGCATCGAGCACAGGAAATAAGCTGCCTTGAGAATCCTAGAATTTTTTATTTTAATGGCCAATGGATCTCCGGCCTGCCACTGGATGTACATCATTTTCACCAAGGCCTACATCTCGGGCCATGTCCTGACGCTAGTGTCGATGAGGAGCTTGAATTTGGACTCAATCTTTGAGCCTGTGATGACATCATCCTTTACATATTTCATGCTCATGGGCAGTTTCTCCAAAGCCCTCTCAATTTTGGACCTAACTGCTACTCTGGTACCCGCCATAGAAGGAAGTTCTGGACTCCTGGGTGGTGAAAATGTGGATGCTTCAGACATGTTTGAAAGTATGTTGTTTCAGAAACCTGCAAGGCAAGGTGAACATTAGAACGTATAGATTAACAAAAAAGAACTCCGGGGTCTGCAGATCTTACCATTGTGGTGCCCGCTTTCCTAAAAAGTTAGCTTAGTTCAAAAAATCCTGAAAAGTATATATATATTTTGTGAACTTAGAAATTTAACCAACATCCAGGTCCGGGGGTTTCATCACACTTAGTAAAAACAAGACATAGGTTGGGCAATGGCAAGAGACCCAGAGTCCAGGGAACTAACCATTGGAAGGTGTGCGCGAAAAGTGAGCCATCAGACATACGTGGACACCACGTGGGTATGCAATAAATAGAAGTTATGGTGACAGTGGTGGAGCCAACTGTTTGAATGCGCAAAAAGTGAAGGCCACTTGGGCAAAATTAAATGCATGTATGGGACATAAATGAATGGCAGGCTGGTTTACAGAGGAGAGAGAAAACCACCTGGTTAAAACTGGCTAAGAGCCGAGTTTCAACCAGGTGGTATTCTACATAGAGCAAGCTCGTAAATTAGAAACTAGAAACAGATGCAGTACGGTGAGCTCGACAGACTACCAAGCAGAATATACATAGAACATACACTATATATTTAGAGCCGAAGGGTATATACATGTAGACCGAATGGATATACAACAATATACACCAAATCTACATATATACAGAGCGCAGAGTAGACATTTACAAAACTAGAGAATGTACAAAGTATTTACAACCTTTACATCACCTACAGGCTATGCTACACCTACACAAAGGGTGGACAACCCTCTGCAGAGCCGACCCACCAGTGGGCGGTGAACTAGAAAGAAATGCAAGATAAAATAGAAACAAGACAACACAGCCAGACACAAAAAAAAAACCAAAAATAGGAAAGCCGAGTGGAGAGAAGGAACCATCTTGTAAACGGAGAAGGGAAAAGAAAGGGACCTGCTGCTAATGCTTTGCAACAACTTCTACCATCAGATAATAACCACTTACCACCACTAAACACTCACAATTGCTTAGAACAGCTTGGAATGGCTTGCACTGGATTATCGTTGAATCACTGTAAAATCGCTCTCAAATTGCTTAGATTTATTAAGTGTTTAATCATGGTAAATGTGAAGATGACAGGTAATTTCTATTTATACTCGTGGTAAAAGCAAGTTACCTTTCCTTGCGCAAACTTCGGACAGACAAACCTCTGGACTCTAGGCTCGGGGATTCCATGCGACGATACCATCCTAAGAAAATAAGACATCATGGCAAAGAATCCCGGAGTCTGAAATCTGGTTCCCAACCAAGGACAACCAACTCCGGGACTAGGTCCCGGAGTCATGAGAGACCAACAAAACAAAAAAAAAACCACGGGAAAGAAAACCCCGGAGAAGGAAAAAAAATAAAACAACAAAAAGAAGACAAGGCAAGAGCCAAAAGTAGAAAGAAAAAAATGGGGACCCAACATTTTGCACACAAAATGTAGGGATGGGGATGCATGGCATAACACCTTGTTAAATGATTTACATAAAGCTCACAAAAAAATAAACTTATCAGTCTTGTTAGAGACTACTCAGTTAAGGGATTTAAAATACCGTGTAGAAATTGTTAGGATTCTTCACAAGATAGTAATGACCTGTATAGGCTTCCTTCCAAAGCCTTTCAGATCCCATATGCTCTAAATCTTTGTTCTCTTCTCTTCTCTTCTTTTGATTTGCTTCTTTGCTTAATTTGTCCTCGTAACTTTTCCTCACCAAATCTTCTACATAATCCGTTCCTTAATCTTTTATATTTGAATCTCCTTAACTCGTCCTTCATTCCTAAAATTTTATCTTAGGGTTAATCAAAAACTTAATCTCGATCAATCAATAAATCATTTTCCTCTTCTTCCTCTTCTTGGCTACTACATTATTTTCTATACGACTGATAGTGGTCGGCTTTTGATAGTTGACCTCCTTATTCGGATAACTCTTCCTTTTGTCTGATAGTAATTCTGATAGTTATTACTATGTGATTTGACATGAATGACAAAACTTATCACAATTCTAATGATTTCCAACAATATTCCCCTTTGGAATTGTTGGCAAAAACTATGTCATATGTCCTATATATCCTGATATACTCTGTATATGCCGATATACTTCCCCTTGGATATGTCATTATACTTCTTTCTCTTATGTTCTTTATACTTCCCATTTTACTCTATACTTCCCCTATTTTGGCACTCAATTCTAAATGATATTTGGAATTGGAATGTCCTTACAATTTATCCATGATGAACTTGTACCTATCTCCCATGTTCTTCAAAATTGTATCCCATGCTTCCTATAGTGCTCTCAATCCTATCATATGTTTGTTTAAATTTGATGTAAGTGCATCAAGACTATCCATGACACTTAACTCTGGTATTTGCACAATTTTCTCCATTGTTGAAATATTAGCCTTAATAATATCTATATGTGGTGTTATTATACCTTTTAATTCTAGCATCCTCATACGTTGGCTTGCTCTCTCTACTATTAGCTCTTTCTCCTTTGAGATAATCTCTCTCATCTTTGTTGAATGGTCCATAAAATTTTTTGTAGGATGGAGATTGTCGATATGTTGTGCTAGCTTACTATGATTTCCTTTAATCTTATTGTCAATATTTGTTGTAAAATTTTCAAAATTACACAATCTTGTGTACATTGTTGTAGTTTTTTTCAAAATTACCTTCAAAATTTTCAATAACTTCTGATAATTCAACTTTCAAAAATACAATCTTGGTTAACAATTGTTGTACAATTTTGTCTTCTAATTCCTTCGTTGCATTGATGGCCAGTCTTTCCTCCAAATATTTTCTTGATTGATTTATTTCATCAATATAAGCTTTCAGTTGGTAAACTAGTGACTCTTCTTCATCAACAATGATGTTTGGCATAAGATCTTCAAATATATCTAGTGTTCTAATCAATATTATCTTCTTGTATTTCTTTTATTTTTCCTTATCCAATTTGGCCTTCTTATCCAAAACTCTTGCATATTCTTCCTTGTCCTTAGTCTTCTTTAATTTCGTCGGATCCTGTTTGAGTATCTCAAAATCAGGATCATCATCATCTACATTTTCATCATCTTCTTCTTCCAATTCTCTCTTCCTTTTACCTTTTTCATCTTTTTGCTCCTTCTTTTCATCTTTTTTTTTTATCATCATCTTCTCCATATTTCTTCTCTCCATCCTTCTTTTCTACTTCATCTTTCTTTTCTTTAGCAAGAAGCTTCTTACTTGTGTTTGGTTGCTTATAACCAATATCTATTGTATCTTTTTTCTTATCGGTGCTTGTTTCCTTCTCAGTATCTATTTTCTCCATGTTGGTAGGTGAATTATGTTGCTCAACTAATATAGAGTTATGCTTATGTAAGGCTTCATCTTGCTTATTCATTTCCCGTAACATTTCATTTGTACTTTCTAGTAAAGGGTCTTGTAAATGTTTTTATTATGTTACCTATGTAGTGACTTATTCATGACTCTGTTGGTCTTCTCTTTTGTAACTTTATCTTCTTCTCTTCCAATAGATACTTGTGCTAAATTTTATTGTTTCTCAGTTGATTCTCCAATTCTTTAGTAATATCCTCAATAATAACCGCATCTTTGGTTGCTAACATATCGATTGCATTTGGTGAATTTACAATAAGTTCAATTACAGTAAATGTATCATCTAAATTTGATGTTCCTTTCCCTGAATAGAATCTATTATGCTCTTCATTCAGTACTTTCTTTCACACTTTAGTTTTGTCTTGTTCTATTACAGATTCATCATTTCCTAAAATAATAGTTGTTTGTGTCTTTGTTCTAAAATCTTGATTTTTCTTATCCATATACAATTCGACATCATTCTCCAATAATTTTGGCAATAGGTTCTTCAATATTTTTTTATCTTAGTTCCTCAACTCTGTGATGGGCTGAATCCAATCTTGTCAATAAATTTTCATATAATTCTTTGG
This sequence comes from Thuja plicata, assembly GCA_018584345.1. Classification (NCBI taxonomy): domain Eukaryota; kingdom Viridiplantae; phylum Streptophyta; class Pinopsida; order Cupressales; family Cupressaceae; genus Thuja; species Thuja plicata. Next base: position 2,615,531 of record MU224050.1, on the reverse strand, counting down.
GAACATTATCCTTCACATCTCCAGGATATTTTTTGTACTTAAGAAAATAACGAATAATAGTATCCTCTATCAAATTATTATTTTCCTATATCAATTTCACAAAGGCAGTGGGATTGATTCTATGAACTAATCATGTCTCAGTAATGTACTTTGCCATTTCAATTAGGTTCATTGGAATCTTGAACTAATTTCTACCTGATTGCTTTCTCCATGTCATTATCTCCTTCTCTGATTCAATATCTTCTTCATTTGTATCACTTTACTTCATAGTAGCAAGGGGAGTCTTCTTCTAATTTCTGGTGGCTCTCCTCTCAGACACTTGAGGTTGTGTTTGCCTCTTTCTAGGCACTTTCCTTTTTGGTGTCTCCTCAATCTATTTTCCTCTTTTACCGATAGTTGTAGGTGTGATTGTTTCTGCTTCCACTTTCTGAACCTCACTGTCCTCAATCTCATGAATAGATGGTAAGGTCTTTACTTGTGGTTTCTCTTCTATCTTCTCTGGTTATGTATTTCTTTCACCTTCACTGCTTCTGTATTTAGCTGTCAAATTCTTAATCATTTTTTCTTGCTTCTTTTGAATCTTAGGCTTCTTTATGTCTAATGAAATTATTTTGTAAGCTTCCTCATATATACCAAATTTATTAACTATTGTATCCTTTGGTTGCTTCAAAATGTATTCAGCACATCCATTTATATCTTTCTCAGTAAATTCATAAATGAATGCTGGAACCCAAGATGTCCTTGGTTCCACTAGTTTGTTTTTGTGTGTGTCAGTTTCCACTAGAAAAATAGCTGGTTTTATCCTTCTTCACCTCTTACTTTTATCCTTCTTCAATATTTTCATGTTGGAAAATAGTTGGTTTCTCACCATTTCTGATAAATCATAATTCTTCACTAATTTGGCTATCTCGTAGGCTACATACACAACACTACCTGGTATGTTGCTCAGTCAAGTAGAATGGTAGATTTTATATCCAATGATCATTGTTGCAAGCCATGTTTCTAAGTCCTTGACCTTATCTACACTCATTTCTCTCCCATCCTTAGATGTTTCAGTTATTTTCCTCAGCTCATCCATATTTCTTACTCGTAGGGTACATTCTTTACCTTCATCTGGTAAGACAGTGACCATATGAATTAGGTATTTTATTATTCTAACTGGATTGTCTCCATCTAACCAAAAAAACTCATCGTGTACCTCAAAACATATTTGATCCAATCTTCATTTAAATCTTTGGGAATGAATACCATATGTGTTAATCCTTTCAACTCCAAATTCTTATTCACATCCTTCAATATGTTGTTTTCACATAACTCGTCATCATAAATCTTATTAATCTATACATCACCCAATTCAACAGTTTTACTGTGAATAAATGTTCTTATCTCTTCAATCAACATTACCCTCTGTGGTAATGATGATAGGGATTTGATGTTTTCCTTTTCTACTGCCTTGAAGGGCACAACTTAAACTCAGGTGTTGGATCATCATTGATATTGATGACTACTGGGTTTTCAATTCTTGCTACCATCTTGTTCTGCAAAGTGCTCCTGAAAACTTCAAACATCCTCTAAGACTTCCCTTAGGGATTCCTGTAACTCTTATATCTAGGGAACAAAAATACTCTTGATATCTTCTACAATAATTTCTTACTAATGATACTTTATAATAGATTTCTCTAGGCTCTTAGATACTACTCAAATGATTTCTTCAGAAAAGCAGGGTAACAAATGAATAGCATTGAAATTTATTTCTTAACCAAAAAGTGTCGAATGGTTATTATGATAATAAATTATCTCAATGGTAAATTTTCTACCGATAATCATTCCTTTTATCCGATAACAAAAAATTTTCATCTAAAACTTTATATCTTCAAAATGATAAATCAATAATGTCTACTACTAACTAATTTTAGTATGAGTTCTAATACATCTTTACATGCTAATATAAATTAATTTTATAACCTTTTGTAAAGGGACAAATAGATTTAACAATTTTTTGTAGGTCCCTAAGAAAAACTTACTTTCTTAGTTTGATGATGAATCCTCCAGACTTGAGGTTGGAGGGTTATCTTTTTTCTCATTGATTTATTCCTTCTTGACCCAAATCTTCTTCATGTCATTCTTCACCTATCCTCAATTCTCTATTGGTTTTCCTTTGTTGTTTTCATTTATGCCTTGTTGGTACCAATAGTTTTGTGCTATATGTTTGTACTTATGAAAAATGAAACATACCATTCCTATTGATCTCCATGGTCCTTAATTTCTTCTTGGATTTATCATTTTATAGTGTTTATCGTTATTTCCATATTGATTGCATGTATAACAGTAACCTGCAAAGATTCCTTCTGATGATGTGCTATTAGCTCTTGATCTCCATTCTTTTGCCAGATGTCCAAACTTATTACAATTGTAGAACCATCCATGAAAGTGTGTACCTCTTGAAATGTTGACCGATCTTCTTCTACAAAAATTTGATGTATGACCAAGCTTTCCCCATTTGTAACATGTAGGTCTAGTAGGTTTCTTACCATGTGTACCGATAGGCTCCTTTGGCTCTTGTGATTGATTCTCTGTTGCTGATATTGATGATTAACCAATATATACTATGTCATTTTTGTCTCTTGTTCTTCTCGTAATTTTCAATTATCCATCCACCTTCTACATGCTTAACTCAAACTTAGTGAGTCTTTCGTTAACCTCTTTCTTAAATTTTAGATTGTTCTTCAATGTTTCAACTTCCTTTCTCAGATTATCATTCTTGGTAAGTATCAGTTTGTTTTATTCATTTGTGCCATGTAGAAATTCATTCAATGTGTTGTTATCCTATTGTAACATCAAAATAATAGCATCTTTGTCTCTGATAGATTTCTCAATATTTTCTTTTCCAGTTTCAGGATCTTTTTGGGCATCTTCTATTGTTCTCATCTTTTCCAATACTCCATTCAGTCTTATGGCTTGACTTTCAAGTTCCTTTTGGGCTTCAATTAGATCTTCTTCCAGGGCAGTGTTCCTTTCCATCAATTCTTCAACTATTACATCGACTTCTTCTATATTTTTCCTCTTTTCTGATATCTCTTCAATTTTATCTAGTGTTATCTGCAACTTTTCCAATAGTTCCTTTCGTTTGGTGAATGTGTGTCTCAAATTCTTCTTTAGATCTTCAACTTGTTCCAAGGCTTCTTCCATTTTCTTCTCTCTAATATCTCTCCATACTCCAAGATCTACTCTCAATATATTAAACTTTCCCTCTGGAGAACTAACTCTGATACCAACTGTTAAATGGAAAGATTTGGTACTAAGAGGGGGATTGAATTAGTCTTAACAAACTTATACATTTTTTCACTTGATTGAACTTTAAACCATTAAACATCAACCGATAGTAACATTAAGTGAAAAGTGTCCACAATATTACCCATATGCTATAACTAAAAATAATAAAGTAAATAACAGTAACACATAATCAGATCCACACACCCATAACACAAATATTTTTGGTCTTGTAGAAACCCTTGGTGAGAGGGAAAAACTATGGTGAGATGGCACCCATAACTCATCACTATAGAAAATATTTTTTCCTATTACAGATTACAATATATAACCTTCCAAGTGACTCACCCAATTAGGAGTGATTGATACAATGTTAAGTGTATCTACTATCCTATTAAGACTACTCTGCTAAGATATTTAATCCCTTCAAAATGATGTTTTCCCTATTAAAGGATTTACAAAAAGATGACACAAAAATGAACTTATCAGTCTTGTTAGAGACTACCAGGTTAAGGGATTTACAGTACCTTGTAGAAACTATTAGGATTCTTCACAATATATTAATGACCTATATACACTTCCTTCCAAATCTTTTCAGATCCCTTATCCTCTAAATCTTTGTTCTCTTCTATGCTCTTCTTTTGATTCGCTTCTTTGCTTAATTATTCCTCGTAACTTCTCCTCAACAAATCTTCTACATAATCTGTTCCGTAAGATTTTATATTTTAATCTCCTTAACTCATCCTTCATTCCTGACCTTTGATCTTAGGGTTAATAAAAAACATAATCCCGATCAATTCATAAATGGTTTTCCTATTCTTCCTCTTGTCAGCTGCTACATGATTTTCCTTACAAGCAATAGTGGTCGGATTTCAATAGTTGACCTCCTTATTCTGATAACTCTTCCTTTTGTCTGATAGCAATTTCAATAGCTAATACTATGTGATTTGACATCAATGACAAAACTTATCATAATGCCAATGATTTCTAACAATTTGCACTAAAAATTCCTGTGTTGGGGACGAATCTAAACGGGACTACTAAGCATCATGTCTAGGACCAAAAATATCATTATGTATATTAAATTTCCTCTTGTAATAACCAAGACAAAATAATGATGTGTAAACACCTGAGGTCTCCCAAACCTAGAGTATAAACACCATCAAACTTTGAAACCAAATCTCTGACATAGAAAATATCATGCCAATTGATATGAAGGAAGCTAAGGACATTAATAACTTGTCTATAGAAGCACAACATTAGAAGTAGTCATGCAGATAAATACAGAGCATGCATTTCACACAAAATCATAATCAATGATAGCTAAACATAGACAATCACCAAATGCATTGTACCACATTATGAACCACAAAGACATGAAATAAATATTTCTAAATTCTTCAAAACCATGCTAGAATATCATCAATAGATTCTCAATATTTAGAGTATGCGGATGAATGTACTAAACACAAAATATATGAATTAGCCATAGATAAGAACAATAGAAAGTTTACATCAATGACAACCATACTAATACATCCATATGGGTTCCTCAATCACTCATTCTACATGATTTTGCAATAATTTATCCATATTATTAGTCTATAGAATGAAAATTAAGAGTGTTTTGTAGGGTCTAGTCATAGTTTTCATCACCTTTAATAGTTTCATTCATTTGGTGTATGTATCCTTAAATATTCTCATCCTCATACATTCTTAGAGTCTCAAATTTATGCTTCAAGTTTTGTAAATTGGTTTCCTTGATCTTCTTATCTCCTTCATAAATGTTGTCTAACTTTTCTCAAACTTCATATGCGGTCTTACATTTCATTACCTTCAATAAATCTCAATCACCTAAACCACTGATAATAATATTCCTATATGTTGCATTTTTCCTATGAGCCTTGATTTCATCTATTGAAGTAGGAGTACTAGATATTGTAGGTGTGTATGATTTTCCAACAACATCTAGAACTCCAAAAAAAAGATTCCAAATATGACTCCATCCTTTCCTTCTAGAATGTATAATTTGTTCCATGAAACTTACATACTTTGACACCATTTTCATTTTCCATCTTGGATATACGTGGAGTGATTAATAATCTTCAAGAGGAACTCAAATATGATACCAATTTTTGAATACCTCTAGATGTTGAGAGGGCTTTAAATTAACATGCATAAAATATTAACTTATTTTGTCGTACACCTTGATAAATTAACTTTTATACAATTAACCATCAAGGAAAGATATTTGAATGAACACACGTGCACATGAACATCAAATTTACATTGAAAACCCAATATGAGAAAACCATGATGAGAATATGCTCACTATATGAATAACTTATTACAATATTTATTTTAGGCTCACTGCCATGGAATTACATTATTCCTTGATGAAGGAATTGCATGCTAAAGTTCACTGCCTTAGGGAAAGATATAGATCTATACAAGCTTCCAAAAGAGAACACAACCTTATAATAGGTATATAGAGAATGAGGAAATTAAAAGATATAGGATCTCCTAATCAAACACTAGAATAGCTCTATAAAATTCACACTCTTCCACCTCTAAACTTTACATTCACATTACATTTCCTTCAATTCAATCCAAACATAATTCACAACCATTTCACACCAAATTTATCCTTTTGTACACATATATACTAACTTGATCATTAGGATGTCAACAAGGTCGTTCATAAAAAAAAATGTTTGGACAAAGTCAACCACCATGAACATAAATATTTAATGTGATTCACCCCAATAGATGACGGGGGCCATTATACATCATATCATGCCATTCATAAATAAATTCATCAATCAAAATAATTGTAACCACCTTTATGGTTAGACCCAAATAAAATATTTAGAAAAACATTAAGTGCTAACGACAATCATCATGTTTCTTATACCTTCCTATATGGTTACCACATGCTAATGTCTACCTACCCTTGCATAAATTATGAAAGACCAATAATGTGTTTTACATAGTTGAGTTGTGCCCAAAAACACTTTTTATTGTAGATTCTACCATGTGAAGCACCTCACACCATGGTAGGACCTCTTTCAAATGCTTAACTCTTCCTATAAAGCATATCTAAACTAGTAAAAAAAAATTAGTTAATAAAAAATAGTTGTGTTGGTCAAAGAAAAACATAGACAACAATATCACACTTAGAACAACATATCAATGCACATAGCATGTTGACATCAATGACAACACTGAATACATAATGTTGACACAAAGATGGTGAAAGAAAGTGATCAAAAAGTACCGAAGTTTGATAGATTAAATTATACCTATTGGGAAGCGAGGATAGAATCATATTTAGATTTTATGCCTTTTGGATTTTTGGATATTGTGAATAAAGGGTACACTTCTCCAACTAGTACCTATTCTACTCCAGATGTATTCAAGTTGCATGAGAACAACACCAAGGATAGAAAAGCTAATGTCAATGGCTTAAATGATTCAAGACTTATTAAAGGTCATGAACTTAACTATTGCAAAGGAGCTCTAGGAAAATATGATCAATCTATATGAAGGAGATAAGAAGACCAAATAAGGAAAGGTGAAGAATCTAAAGATTTTTTTTGAAACCCTAAGTATGATAGAAGATGAAATCATTAAAAGTAATTTGCATCATGTAAATGAATTTGTAATTTCAATAAGAGGTATTGGTAGAACTATGGAAGGTGATGAATTACTAAGGAAAGTAATGAGAACTATGAAAAATCCTACAAGAAAAATTTGTATGGTATTGAAGAAAATTATGACATGGATTATACACTTTGGATCAATAATTTAAAGACAATCAACATGAAAAGAAGTATGTTGCATTTAAATCTACAAAGAAGATTGAAGATGTACCTAAGGGAAGCAATTTTCTGGATGTTGAAGAAGAAAACCCATAGAAAGGATTTGGAAAGTATAATGGTAATTTTCTCTTCAAATGGTTAGATTGTGCAAGAATAGATCATTATGTAGCTAAATTTACTTTTGAGGAAGGTAGTTATAAGAACCCTAATGATCATCATATATTTGTAAGTTATAGATGAAATGATATAAGTACTAAGACATATAACAGTGCAATATGAAATGGTAAGAAATGAAAATATGGTATTTCTCAATCCATAACACACATTGAAATATGAAACCGCCTCGAGATAAATTAGATCAGTACCACCTAGTGGGAGGGATGCTAATACAAGATTTGCACTTTCAAGGTTTCTATTTCTTTGGTGCTTAAAATTGAGAAGAGAGGAATGATATTGATATAAAAAAGACTAAATAAGATGATATATGATCTATATATGTGAAAGAGAATAGGGAATATTTCAGTGCATCTGAAAGTGAAATAGGAGAGCTGAGACTTCATATCCAAATTTCTGACTATTAGAATCCCACAAAGACCTATAACTAGAAAAATCTAATCCTGAAACCTCAATCTTCTTGTGCCAGAAATTTGACTAAATACTGGCGGGTAAAGAACACCAAACTCATTATGTACCCAAGTATAGAATTCCAAAATAATTATGTACCAAGGTTGGGATAGGTTATCGAGGCTGGAAATGGATAGATAGGGCCTAGGAGATGAAATGTATCGATAGTCAATTTTGAGGTTGAAACATGATGCTGAGGTCACAAATGGTCAGATAGGGCCTAGGAGATGAAATGGATTATTTTACTGCAAAAAATAGAGAACACTTAGAAATAAGGGCATACCTCCATTTTAAGAAATATTAAAGGGATAGAGGACCCATATTAAAATTTAGGTGTTCAATAAGTGTAATCATGAAGTCCAATTGTGCAATCTATAATGATAACACACTAAGGTAGGTGTTAAACAATCATAAAATTATATGCCACTTAGGTGCTTACAATTTATAATGGTACATTTAAATTTCACTTTACTGGCAGATGACACTATGTGCATATGCAAGCTAAAGTACAAGATATAAGTAAATGAAAAAGGATATCTTAAATCCCACAACATGCAAATCCTACAAGAAAGTGATAGGAATCACAATCTGCAAAACTACATCAGTTTAAAAGCATAAATCACCTAGGGATTACTAAGACAATGATTACATTTTTGGGTAGATATATACCCCCTATTTTGTCTTGTTATAAGGAAGGTGAAATAAGCTATCATGTATACCACAACAAATTCTAAATGCAACTTGACTAGTGAAAAATTCCATCAAAAAGGTTCAAGATGAACTTGAAACACCTCATAAAGCATTTGGATAGTTAGGAAATTGAAACATGATCTAAACTAAACAAACGGTGTGAAAATTAGAGCTTTTTAGGTCATGTTGTGATTGATTAAGTAAATAAGTATATTAAATGACCTAAAAAAAATTTCAAAAGTGAAAATTGACCTAAAAGTTAAGTCACTTAAATAGGAACTCTACCTTTATTCAAAGGGTCATTTTCATTCTTCTTTTTTGTGCTTTTAAAGATAAGACAAGATGTCGAGGAGAAATGCAATTTTACCCACATGGATTGAGAGCTCGAGGTGAGTCATGGAGGACGGGACACCTTTGGATGAGGTATGCTTTGATTTGACTTTTTGTACTACCTTTTGACTTTTTTACCTAATAGGATAGTAGAGTACCATGGACCCCAGAACTACCAAGGCACCATGTAACTTCCAAGTCACTATGCACCCATAAACTCACCGTGTACCTAGAAAATTTCCCTATACCCATAAACTTGACCTATACCCACAAACTCACCATATACCTAGGAACTCATTATGTACCTAGGAACTCATTTTGTATCCAGAAACTATAGTTTGTAGTTTTTTTAATAAATTTGTATTGTGAAATATACATTGTGTACTAATATCATTTCATTTTCTCTTGATTGCAGGAATGTCTCATCATGTGCAAGCACTTAGGTGTTAAAGTAATATCATAAATTAGAGGCTAGATCAGAGAGGTTAGCTCTAGGGCTCTAGTATTGTTGAGAGAGGCGGGTATGTACTAGGCACACTGACTACCATCCATGATATTTCATAGTATTATGCTTATGGAATTAATGGAGAGATGAGATGAGGAAACATCGACCTTCCATCTACCCACTGGAGAGATGAAAGTCACCTTAGAGGATGTGTACAAGATTATGTGATTACTCATCCAAGGGAGGAAAATGAGATATGCATGTTCACACTCATATGCCAAGATAGCTACAGATGAGCTAAACTATCAAATCCATGTGCATATGCATGATCCAAGTCGTCAGATATCCTTTGAGGCACTCTTGTATTCAACAGAGTAGGTACCCTTGGTCCAAAATTTTATGTTGTGTATAGTTGCAATAATAGTTACACTTGATTGTAGAGGAACTACCTATTTGCAGGCCTGACACATGTTGTACAAAGTATGGAGGAGTGGTGTATTATCTACTAGTGAGGGAGGAGTATTCTTTCCCATCTATATTATGAGTTAGGGAAATATGTCTCCTACTAGTAGAAGAACCTCACCCTTTTCACATTTTATGAGTCTAGATGTTTGAGAATATTACTTGTACATGGCCTGTCAGATTTCCTATTGAGGTATATCCTACAAATCCTCATGGATTTTCTTATCCATTGAGAAATATATAGCAGTGGGGAGATGTATTGTATTGGAGGATCACCATTGATCACTTGCAGGAAACCGATATCGTATGGAGATCATACTAACATATGTCATTATGGACTGATACATAGTGAAAAATGAGATGTATGCAAAGAGACTACTGGTTAGAGGGGAGGCACATTTATATTATGGTATATTTCTATTTTGATAGAATGAAGAGGTAGTTTAGCTTTCCATAGTGTGTTCCCAAATTAGTGCTCATGTACTCTATCAAATTGCACTACATATCGAGGCTTGGGTCCCAACTAAAACCTACTCTAGATGATACAGAGGATACAAAATCATCAGTAGAGGATGGAAAAGATGTTTATGTGCCTCATAGTGTAGAGGATGCAGGTGTGTTGAGAGGGTATCTAAGATATACTAGTGTTCACGGAGCTAGAGTCATCTTTCCCATGGACTACCTGACAGGAGATCTGAGGTCATGCACAAGGGAAAGGCTTCAGGAATCCATAAATGAGTAGATTGAGGAGGATGATCAACCTAAATCCAAGATTGAGGAGGCACCTATGGGAGGTGATAAAGGGGAGCCAAAGATGAGGAGGAGATAGATGTCACTCTCTTGAGGAGATTACCACAAAGAGCCTCGTTAGATAATCCACCCTCGAGGGGATTTATGATACAAGAGAAAGGAGAGAGTGGAACCGCTATGCCCCTAGCATCATCCAAAGATACCACACCACAAGCTCTAGCTACTGGCAATCCTAGGTACCAAGAGGGAGATATAGGTACCAAATTTGAATTAAACACATAGATAGATATATATGGAGTTTGTATGAAAGATATGATACTAATATGATTAAAATTTTATAGTTGGAACCACTGGATGGAAAGAATTTGTGACTCAGGTGGTCAGGATATGGTCCTAGTAGCACATATGTCATCATCATCACAGATCACCTATAGACTATAACGAGACATCGGGTGGCACAAGGACATATTTACACCTATCCACGTAGAGTTGGAGATAGGGAAGGAAGAGAGATAGTGGCTTCAACATACAATAGAGATGATGGAGAGAGAACTAGAATTGGTTAGACATGATTGCGAGACCATTAGACAAGAGGTATAGGAGTTGCGATGCGATGTCTAAGGATATGATATGTGGAGCACATCTAGGAGCCAGTCATGCTCGATGGCATCTCATAGGTACTCTACTGCCCCATGGGCCCCATCTTCTCATTGTGGGTCAGAGGGATTAGGGGGCCACCATCCTATGGATGAGATTTAATGTCATATTTCATGTTTTTATTTTGATTACATATCACATTTTGTATAGTGATAATTATTTTATTTCATGCATGTATATATATGGTGTTAAAATTTTACATTCTTGTAGTTACTTTAATATCATAATGTTGAGCTTTGTTTATGTATATATCTAATTTTAATGTCATTATGATTAATTTAGGAATCAATGGTATAATTATTAAAATGATATACATGTGATTCAATTAAGACATTGTCTAATTAAATGCAACTATTAATGATGCAATGCACACATATAGATAAATGGATATATAATCTACCTAAAAGCATTAATTAAACATAAATTTATCAAACATGGAACATGAAAGGAATTAAGAAGTATACAAATATCCTTCAATTAATATCTAAATAAAACTAAAAATACATTACAAAATTAAATCCAAGACAAAATAAATGTCTCTAATTCCATTAAGAACAAAGAAATATATGAAATAGAAAAGTAACTATGAGAGAGAGAGAGAAGCATGGGAAATTAGGCATAGTACTGATGCAAGAACATAGTATAAATGGGGTCCTTAAAGGGTATACCATCCATATTTTATATCTTATATGTGCTAGAACCATAAACTTCAGTAATGATGAAGGGACCAAGCCAATTAGGACAGAATTTTCCTTTTTCTACAGGCAAGGCATTAAAGTTACGTTGATTCTCATAAAGAACCAAATATCCAACTAAAAAGGATCGCTCAATGACTTTGTCATCGTATCACCTCTATAAAGACTTGTTATGTTCTTGAATATGTTCAAGAGAATTAATTCATTGTTCATGTCAAGAATTTTGAGTTGTTGAAGGCATTGTTCTCTATAAAAACCATTGTTAATTAGTACCTTAAGAGAAATCCTTAATGAAGGAATTTCCAACTCGAAAGGCATAATCACATCTGCACCATAAACCATGTTATAAGGAGTTGTTCTCATTTCAGTATGTATACTTGTCCTGTAAGACCATAAAGCATAGTTTAACTGAGTATGACAATCCTTACCATGTTTATTAATAGTTTTCCTAATGATTCACTCAATTACCTTATTAGATGCTTCAGCTTGACCATTATACTGAGGATAATAAGTAGTAGAAAAACATTGTTTGATATGATATTTGTCAAGAAATTTTTTCACTTCCTTATTTTGAAAAGAAGTACCATTATGAGACATTATAATCGAAGGACTAACAAATTTATATATAATGTTATCCTGAATAACGTTATAAATGACATTAGCGGTAGTAGAACGAAGGGGAATAGTTTCTACCCACTTGGTAAAGTAATCAATAGCGGTTATTATATAAGTATGTCCTTGAAAGGAAGGAGGAGATATTTTCCCAATAAGATCCAAGCCCCATTTATTAAAGGGCCATGAAGCTACCTGAGATCAGATTTCATGAGTAGGGGCATGGATAAAATTCTTATGTTTTTGACATTGATGACATCTTTTCACAAAAGTGAAAGAATCTTGTTCTATAGTTTTCCAATAATATCCCATGTGAAGTAACTTATTAACTAGAGACTTTCCACCAAAATTCTCCCCATACGAACCTAGATGATCTCTTTCAAGGGCCACTGGGATTCCAATTTTGTTAAGCCATTGTAAAAGAAGACCATTATAAGATCATCTATAAAGAACATTGGAAAGAATGATGTATTATGTAGAATTTTTTTGAATTTGAGCTCTAGTGTTTCTTGTAGAAGGTTCAGGAAAAGTACCATCTTGTAAATAATGACTGATACATGAGTAACATTCATCTAAATCAAGAATAAAGCAACAAGTCACATGGCTAGAACTTGCAGAAACAGTGGGATTCACAAGATTATATATGGTGAATTGATAACTATTAGTATCATGAAATGAGATAAGAGAGGTGGCACTTACAATCGCATTTGCGTGTCTATTATCTTTCTAAGGTAGAGAAATAATAGCACAAGAGGAAAATGTGTTAAGCATTGTTAAGACAAAGTCGTGATATTGAGATAACTTAGAATTTTTAGCTTGATAAGTCTCACTTATTTGTTTCACAATCAATTGTGAGTCTCCAAAAATGCAAATATGTTTCACATGAAGGGATGAAGCCACATTTGATCTAGTGATAAGGGCTTCATATTCTGCAATGTTATTAGTACAAAGGAAGTTAAGACGATGAGATAGAAGAATTGGCTTCCCTGAAGGAGAGATTGATATGAAACCAACACCAGAGCCAATTTGAATTATAGACCCATCAAAGTACAACTCCCATGTATTTTCAACATCTATTGGCAAGACAAATTCATGAGGAAAATTAGTAGAATTAGAAGTAGTACTAGGAGATGAGATTTGGGCATGTGGTTGATCAAAGCTTGTCCTTTAATTGCATTTTGAGGAACAAATTTGAGATCAAACTCATTTAACATCATTGCCCATTTAGCAAGGCATCCTAAAAGATCAGTTTTTGAGAAAAGATGCTTTAAAGGATCAAATTTTATAATATTTTTTTTTTCAACAATAAGAAGATAATGTCTCAAGTTTTAAGTAGAAAAAACTAAAGCAAGACATTTTTTCTATTGAAGTGTATTGGATTTCATAATCAAGAAAAGTGTGGCTTATGTAATGCACAAGTCCCTCTTTTCCATTTTGATTATGATGAGATAAAACAATCGCAAGAGCATGAGAAGAAGAAAAAGTATATAGAAAGAAATATTGATTAGGTAAATCTAGTTGTAAGATAGGAGGATTAGCAAGACATTGTTTAATTTCCTCAAAATCTTTTTGACAAACTCCATTCCATGAAAATTTATTATACTTTTTTAAAAATCAAGTGAAAGGAATTATTCTATCTGCAAGGTGTGACACCAACCTATGGATAGCTTAAATTTTTCCTTGTAAACTCTGAAGTTGTGATATATTTTGGGTAGGTGGCATATTTACAATGGCATCAATATTTTTCAGTATCCACTTCAATACCCCTATGTGAAATTATAAATCCAAGAAGTTTTCCACTATCCACACCAAAAAATTTTTTTTGGGGATTTAAACACATGTTATACATACAAGTCCGCTCAAATATTTTTCTAAGAATAGGAACATGGTATGTATTAGTGATAGACTTAGCTAAAATGTCATCAATGTAATCTTCTAGGATCTTGTGAATATACTCATGAAAGGTAAGCGTCATACCACATTGATATGTAGCACCAAAAATTTTCAATCCAAATGGCATGAAAAACCCAAAAAAGGTCCCCCAAAGTGTTATGAAAGTGATTTTTTATTGATCTTGAGGAGGAATAAATATTTTATTATAATAAAAAATTCCATCTACGAAGGATAGTAAGGAATCTCCAATTGTAGAATCTACTATCATGTCAATATTTAGAAGGGGAAAGTCATATTTTAAAGAAGCCTTATCTAGATCATGAAAGTCAGTACATATTTGAATTTTATTCTAATCCTTATATATAGACATGATGTTTCAAATCCAAGGAGAATAATCAATAGGATGAATGAAATCAATCTCAAGAAGCTTTTAAATTTCAGCTTTCACAAGTAAAGAAATTTTAGGATTCATTCTTCAAATTTATGCTTTACCAATTTTGCATTAGGCAGAAGGACAATATTATGAGTTGCAATTTTAGAGTCAATGTCAGGAATGTTGGAAGGAGCCCAAGAAAATACATCAGGAAATTCATGAAGAAGAGAAGTAAGCTCTTTTTGTTCATGCTCATCTAAGAATTTCCTAATTTTAATCACTTCCTCCAAATTGCAAGTATCCATTTGCACAACAATGGTATCAATAATCAAAAGTTTACTTTGAGAGATATTCATAGGGAAAGAAGATTCATGTATCTTTTCATGATTGGAATATTTCCCAAAGTATGCTTTTACATTAAAACAATAAGAAAAACCCCTATTATTATGAGAATGAGCGAGATAATTGTAAGCTCCAAAAAATTCAGCCACAACATAATCAATACTAAAATTTTCCAAAGGTGTTATAGATACTACATCATAATATATAAGATGATGATTAACAAGAGAGTGACGCTCAGAATAAATAATATTAACATTGAGGGAAGGTTTATGAGATATTTTTGGTGGCTTAAAAGGATTGTACCCTAGACCAAAGAATGTTTGTTTCCATCACTTCCTAAGGGAACTTGAATTCCTTTTTCATTTATGCCACATCCATTATCATTAAAACCATGTTTAGCTAAAAGAGTATAATGAGGACCATAATGATAAGCCATAGTAGAAAGAGTTAATGGAGCTTCATAGGTCACTATGTCATAACAATCAGGTTCTATTATCTTAAGAGTTTCGTTCTAATTAGAGGCAACAAAAAAATTATTACTAAGTTGATCAGAAAGAGAATAGGTTTTCTTATACTCATGAATGGGTTCAATTTGTTTAGGTTCTATTGATAGAATCTTATATTCTCCTAAAAAGGTAGTTGTAAAATCTAAGAATCCTCAATCATCATAAAAAAGGACACGAGTAGGAGAGGGATTAGTTTGATGAGATGAAGGTGTTTCTTGTTGGACTGAAGTGCTAATAGGTTTAGTATCTTTTGGTACACAAAAAAAATTTGAATTTGTCATCAACAATAAGGGTGTACATAGTGTTGTTATATAAGAAATTCACTTTTCAATGAAGTGTTGAAGGAACAATGTGCATAACATGAAACCAAGGTCTACATAGGAGGAGATTGTAATTAAGAGCACCAAGCATAACATGAATAGGAGTAGACAAGATAGCTGGACCTACCTTGATAGGTAAAATTATAATACCTAGAGTTTGTTTAGTAGCATTATCAAAGCCATAGATAGTGATAGAATCAGGTTTAATTGTAGAAATATCCACCGTGCTCTTTTGTAGAAAATCAATACTATAAATATTAAGTCTAAAACCATTATCAATTAAGGTCCTAAAAATCAGTTTACCCTTGATAAGAACAACAACCATGAGAGATTAACGTTGATATTGTATCTCTTTAGGAGGTAACTCATCTTGAGAAAACACAATCTGAGATGGAGGATTAATGACATGCATACATTTCAATAGAGAATTTATATTATCTTGTGCAAGATATGGTATAGAAATATTTGTTAAATCTTGCTTCAATGCCTCATGATAAGTAGGAGAAGTTTGCAGAAGTTCCCAAAGAGATATCTTGGCAGGAGTAGCGCGTAATTGTTCTACCAAATGATACTCTTTTCCAAGATTAGGAGGAATATGAGGTGCTAAAGGAATAACATGCTGATAAGTTGGAAGAGGATTGGAAACAACTAGATTAGTAGGTTGAGGGTTGTTTCTTTTATTATAAGTATGAGAAACTATTTGATAATTCTTAATAAATTCTAAAGGTTTTATTTATTTTCCCATCAGAGTTATGTTTGGTTCGTTAGGAGTTTGAAAGGGATTTTGTTCACTAAAAACTTTAACAATAGACTTATTTATTGGTCAAGGATTATCTTGAGAAAGGTGAACAACTATCTATAATTTTTCAACATGATTAATATTGTCATTCACAAGAAACAAATTAAGCAAATTTTGGCAAAAGGATGTCTAGGAGTCATAAAGGAAGAGTGGATAGAGATAAAGTCATCAAGAGGTATTTCTCAATCCATGAGATACATTGGAATATGGAACCACCTCAATAAAAATTAGACCAGCACCGCCTAGTGGGAGGGATGTTAATAATTTTTTTTGCTTTCAAGGTTATTATTCCTTTGCTACTTAAAAAATTGATGAGAGGAATGATATTGATATACAAATAGAATAAATAAGATGAGATTTGATCTATTTCAATCAAAAAAAGATGGGAAAGAGAATAGGGGAAGATTTATGTGCACCTAAAAGTGAAATAGGAGAAATGAGACTTCATATTCGAATTCCTAACAATTGGAATCCGACAAAGACAAGTAGCTGCAAAATTGCAATCTTGAGACTTGAATCTACCTATGCCACAAATTTCACTAAATTTTGGGGGTACAAAATGCTAAAATTATTTTATACCTAGGTATAGAACATCAAACTCATTCTATACCCTGGGTTTTTTGTCAAGCTAAGTTGCAGATAATCTATCTCAGTCCTATGTTGGCTCTAATACTCCAACAACTGAATACAATACCTTTTGCACCTATGAATCTAACATTTGTGTATGTGGGGGTGGATATATAGGGGTTTTCCTTGTTCAACCCCCTATTTTGGTGATTCTCACCTCCATGGATAGCCAAATGTAATAAAGATAAAGTGTGTAGTTCTCGTGAATCTAGAGTATGTCTAAATTAATATGAGCTAAAGTGAATAAATGTAATGCTTAGATCTATCCTAGTGTGACAGAGTAAAAACCTAATATGAAAATTCAATCAATGTGTGATTGAGAACATGAAAATAAACATAAATGTGAAGCACAAATATTCAGATCTAAGGATAACAAGAAACCATACCCAACCCTTAGGAGGAAGAGTACAAGCCAATCATCATTTAGTGATCTGCAAGTCATAATCATAATCCTTTTGTGGATCCATAATGGTTAAAATATGTTGAATGCTTGATTTTGTAGATAGAAAATTTATGCATCCTTGATTCATAAGTCCTCAATTCATGGGATGTCTTCAAATTAGGGATCCAACCTTGAAATTATTTTCATCATACAAAATTAAAGTGTGAGGGTTGATTTTATACAGAATCAAGAGAGAAGAATGTTAATCAAATACCCTTGCTAAAAAACCGAGATAGGGACCCAATTTGAATTTGGGCACAAATGTGAGGGTGCAGAACATCAAAAATATTCTATACCTAATCACATAATGCCAAACTTGTTTTATCTCATCCTAAATAGGCCCAAATTTGGACTGTGGGTCCCAACAATTTAGTGGATGTAAAATTTGATCAGACAACCACTTTCAAGGTCAGGATAGGATATTGAGGCTGCAAATGGTTAGATAGGACCTAGGAGATGAAATGAATTATTTGATTGGAAAAAATAGATAACACTTAGAAATAAGGGATTACCTTGATTTTATGAAAGATTAAAGCGATAGAGGACCCATATTCAAATTTAGGTATTCATTAAGTGCAATAATGAAGTCCTATTGTGCAATCTATAATGAGAACACACTAAGGTAGGTGTTAAACAAACATGAAATTGTACGCCGCTTAGGTGCTTACAATTTACAATGGTACAATAATAAAGATAAGGGTATGAAGAGACTTTGGTTAGTACAAACACATTCATCAAAAGATGCAGATGCTAATAAATCAAATGGTGAAGTGTTGTTTTTGGAAATTAAGGAGAATGGTAGTAACAAGTCTAGCATATAGAATATTACAAAGAATAATGAAAGATTACAAGTCGTGACTACTTCCCCACATGAAAGAGAAGAATTAAAATCCTATGTAATTGATTCTAGATGCTCAAATCATGACAAGAGATAGAGGAACATTTTTGAGTTTGAAAAGTATTATGGTGAAACAGTTAAGTTTTTTGGTGAAGAAGTTGTATCTATTTTTGGTAAGGGGGTCATATCTATTGATAGTAATCATAGAATTGATGATTTTTATTATGTTAAATTTTTGAAACATGATCTATTGAGTGTGATTTAGACTTATAAAAATGTCACAATATTATCCTTCGTGGGACTAGATGTGAGATCATAAAGGGTTCTAGAAGGCAAGTTGTAGAAGGTATAAGGACATATAAGAATGTCTACTACATAAAAGAAAATAGGGGAAGAAATTATTTGTTCTCACATAAAAGTGAATGTTAGTTGTGGCACAAGAGAACATGACAATTCAATTTTAACAATATGGTTAAGATTCAATCCTTCTAAAATTGTGAGAGTTCTATCAAGGATTATCAAGCCTTTTAACACTGTGTGTAGAGAGTTCCAGTTGGTAAAGTGGACAAGCAAAAATTTCAAGTAAAAAAAAAGTATTCTACCTCAAGGAATTTCGAGATAATTCATACATATATATGCAAACCTAAGAGGGAAATAGGACTAAATGGTGAAAGGTATTTTATATTACTCATTAATGATCTTATATAGAATTACATGGGTTACTTTATTAAGATAAATGTTTGAAGTATTGGATGGATTTAAGATATTAGAAAATTTGGTTGAGAATCAAGTGGATGATAGGATCAAGTGTCTGAGGTTTGATAGAGGTGGTGAGTTTACATCAATTAATTTTGATAAATTTTGTTGAAAACATGAAATTAGAAGACAATTATATGCCCTTGGAACTATACAACAAAATGGAGTTATTGAAAGGAAAAATAGGATTGTTGTTGAGATGTATAGGGCTATGTTGAAATATTTTAATATACCTAATATGCATTAGAGAGATGTTTTGCGTACTATTTTTTTATCTTCTTAACAAAGTAAAGCTGAGAGTGAATTATACAAACATGCCCTATGATATTTGGTTTGGAAAGGCTCCTGCTATAAAGTATTTCAGAATCTTTGGAAGCAAGTGCTTGATAAAAAGAGATAAGAAAATATAGGAATGCTTGATGAAAGATTAGATGAAGGAATATTTATGGGATATTCCACAAGGAGAAAGGCATACTAATGCTATAACAAGAGGTGCAAGAAGATTGTGGAGAGCATAAATTTTTGAGTAAGTAAATAATGGGATCAAACTTCTCTGGACCCTCAGATTGAGTTTGAAGATGTTCTTGTTACTCTTGTAGAAGAAAAGAATGCTCCCAAAGATAAAGGTTGGGTAGATGAAGAGAAAACATAACCCGAATAGACATTGAAGGCACCTACAAAGTATGTGTAAAGACATAATTCAATGTACGAGATCATTAAAGACAAAGACAAAGGTGTGCATATAAGGAGAAGACTTCCCAAGGCAAGTGGACATGTTAATTATTATTTTTTATCTAAGGTGGAACCAAATACATTGCAAAATCCAAAAACAATGATGGGTGGATAAAACTAATATATGAAAAGTTGGACCAAATAGAGAGGAATCAAACATGGGAATCGGTACCTAGATCAATAGGGAATAATGTGATTGGAACAAAGTGGGTGTTCCAAAACAAGCTAAGTGAAGATGTTGGAGTCACAAGGAACAAGGAAAGACTGGTATGTAAAGGTTATATACACAAGTTGAAGGAATAGAATTTGATGGGACATTTTCTTCAATAGCTAGGATGGAAGCTATAAGAATATTTATTGCTTTTGATGCATATAATAATTTCAAGGTGTATTAGATGGATGCCAAGTCTAAATTTTTCAATGGAGAGATGAAGAATTCTACATTGAACAACCAGATGGCTTTCAATTTTTAGGATCTACAAATTGGATGTAGACATAAGAAGGTGCTTTATGGACTCAAGACAAGATCATAGAGCTTGGGATGCAAGGTTGGCCTTATATTTGTCGAAGTAGAACTTTAAGAAAGGTACTAAAAACAATAATATTTATTTTAAAGTTGAAGGTGAAAATTTATTGATAGTAGTTTTATTTGTTGATGACATTATATTTAGTGGAGATGATGATGTTTGTAATAATTTTTACTAAGGAAATATATATAGAACTTTAGATGTCCATTATTGGTGAGTTGTCTTTCTTTCTTGGTCTTCAAGCTACTTATATGAAAGATGGTATTTTTATTTCTTAGAGTTATTACATCAAGGAAATGTTAAAGAAATTTGGAATGGAGAATTCTAAACCAGTTAGAACTTCCATGGCTACTACTTACAATTTGAGCAAAAATGATGAATCTCCAAAAGTTGATTAGAAGCTTTAGAGATCTATGATAAGTGGAATAATATACTTAACTGATTCAAGACAAGATAGCATGAATGTATTATATTTAGTTGAAATATATCAATTTAATCCTAGGCAATCTCATGATAAGCCAGTAAAGAGGATATTCATATATTTGAAGAAACTCCAGATTTTGGAGTCTAATACAAAAGGGACAATGATTTCTCTTTGAAATATTTTATAGATGATAATCAGGATGGATATATTGATGATAGAAGAAGTAAAAATGATGGTGCATCTTTCTTGGGAGATATATTAGTCTCTTGGCTAGGTAGGAAACAATAATCAATGTCATTATCTACAACAAAAACATAATACATTACAGCAAAATCTTGTTGCACTAAAGTGATGTCAATGATATTAACTTTCAAAGATGTCAAGGTAGAGTATGATGAGGCAATTTTTATTATGTGATAATAAAATTTCTAATAAAATTTCAAAGAAAATGGTGATGCACTCAAGGAATAAACACATTTCTATTTGGTATCACTTCTTGAGGGAGAAAGTTGCAAATAAGGAATTTGATTAGAGTATGTGCCCACAAATGATCAGATTGTAAAAATTTTTACCAAGACACTATCAAAGGATAATTTTGAGTATCTCCAACATAAGTAAGGGGTTATTACCCCTCCTTCAAAATATATTCCTAAGAGTGGTACATAATTTGAAGGGGGACTTAATGTCTATATTTGACTCTTAAATTGATGTGATTAATACTCTTAAGGGGAGTAGTGAAGGTGACATTTTTCTAGTTTCAATAAATATGTTGCAGAGATGAGGTATCCCTGATACAATTTTTTTAATTGTTAGTGTTAGTCTTGAGGTCAGATTACTAAGAGGGGGGAATCAGTAATCTCCCAAAGAATCTAGACTTCTCTATCTTAAAACTTAAACCAACATTCATAAGATTAACCTTAATAACATCAAATCAAGATCATAAGCATCCAAATCCATCCATAAATTGACACATAAAATTATCTCGTGGAAACCCAAATAAGGAAAATACCACGGTAGGGATTAGACTAAAAGATGTACTCTTCTGAAGTATTCCCTGTGAGGAGCTTAACCATGTTAAAATTTTACAACATTGTTAGGTGCTACCTGGTTAAGGGATTTACCTTATGCCTCGTAGGGCCTTTACTCTATTAAGAGTATCCTTGTTAGGGAATTTAAACACTTGAAGAAGTGTCATCTTTTTAGAGGATTTAAAACAAAATATCTATTAGGATCTACCCTATTAAGGGATTTAACCTGATGCAACTATTAGGTAACAAAAGAAAGAATGATCTGTAGGACAATAGTACCTATACTTGATCTAACCCATTGAAGCACACAATATCTTGTCAACACACTTAACTCCTCCCTGACTTGCTTGCAACTTGCACTTTACACCGCACTTCTTCAACATAAGATCAACACTCTTAATCTTCAACTTCATCCATTATATATTGAACTATTAAGTCCACAGCCTTGATCAAACCCTAAACTATAATTTTAAAACATCTCGCTCAAATACAATGCACCACATAAAAAAATTAAATGCATAAAACATTTTTTCAAGACCGCGTCGGCCAATACTATTGGATGACATCAGTTTTGGTTACTGATCATGCTATTGATATTCATGTTTTGTCACTGATGTCAACATATATTTCTGTGGAGAAGACATATTGGCTACTTGACTAGAAGAAGTGTACAGACACTATACAGATGATTTTGAATGATCAAAGTTGGATTCTAGCAGAAGGATGTGTATTGACCTTATTCCTAAGATCACTTGACTTAATGTTACATATTGTGGATGTTACAGTTGATTTTCTGAAGACAAGTTTTTTGGACTATAACTGTGATTCTGGATAGAGCGGGTCTCTATGTTTCTGGTATATCTTTCTGGTAAAGATATTTTAGATGATGTGAGCTTACTGGTGGATAGCCGACATATGTTAGAGTAATGGGTTGAATTTTATTGTTATTTTTTTACCGGTGATGTTAGTTGTGGCGTGTATTCTGGAGAAGACCTATTTACTGGACGACTTAAAACATGCAGCATGTAAAATTAATTATGAGCATGGATTACAAATCTGGAAGTATATGTGATGGATTTTAATTTATGTTTACTTGTTATAGGTACTATGTGTATATTAGCAAGGGGTTATATAATTATTTGTATGATGGAAAGCCTTAATTGGCTGACCTAGTTAATTATGTATTAGGGAAGCTTAACTGGCCGACCTAATGAATTATTGTAAGAGGGTATATATGAATGATATTTTCTTGTGGAGAAGATGTGGTAGAGAAAAAGAGGAAAGAGACGTGTGGACTTTGCGAAGCTTGTTGACTGCTGGATATAGAGCAGATTTGATGATTGTTATACTTCATTAGAACTGACCAAGCAAAGATAGTTGCTATCAGATAGTTCACTAGATTGTGTATTTGATTTACACACTTGATTCAAATTGTAAATCCTTGAGAGTGGCTTTAACCTTCTTTGGATAGTGTACCTTGGTAGTGAGCCTACTATTTTTCTTTGAATCCTAACAGGGACTGTGTACTGTAATTTTGTAACAAGCTCCTAACAGGGCTAATATCTTTTAATAGTGATACTATAATCTCAGTACATTATTTGCGGGTGTTAATTCCCACTAGGGTTTTACCTTTAACAGGGTTTTCTCGACAACAAATATTGTGTTATGATGTTGGCATTTACTTTGTTATCATTTAATTTTGCTAATATGGTTTATAAACTTTACAGTTTAATAAACTATACTACAACTGATTCACCCCCCCTCCTCTCAGTTGTCTTGTGGACTGTTATTCCTAACAATCGGTATCAGAGCTACTAGTCCTTAGAGAGAAATTTTAACAGCTTGAGGTGATCCTGAAGATGAATTACTACATGAAGGATAGTCCAAAGTTTGATCCTAAAAACTTTGACATTCGGAAGAACAAGATGAGAACACATTTTCTATGTCTAGGAATTTATTACTAGACGATCACAAAGAAGAATGAAAATATATCTACTAAGGATGAGTTAGAAAAGGATTCTGAAGATCAAAAGAAGTTATTTTCATGCAATATGGTTGCAAGGGAATCTTTAATCAGTTCTCTTTTAGAGGGAGAATTCACTGAAGTAAAAGACTTAGACTCTGCACATGAGATCTGGACAAGATTGGAAGCATTATATGTTGGAGACAAGTTTACAAAGCAAGAAAAGTTACATAAATGGAAGAGAAAGATGGAATCAATGAATATAAAAGAAGATGAGAATATTAGGGCACATGCATAGAGAATTAATGAAGTGGTTACTGGCATTAGAAACTCTGAAGGAACTTACAGTGAGGAAGAAGTGATTGAAAAGATACTCAGATCTTTGACACCTATTTACAGAACCAAAGTACAAGCTATAGAGTAAATCATACCTTTGTCACCGAACTTCACAAGAGAAATGTTGATTGGAAATATAACTACATTTGAGGCTAAATAATTAGGAGACACTTTACCTAAAGTTGAGTCAGCATTCAAGGCAACCGTGCAGAAGAAAAAAAAGACCTTATTTGGAAATGCAAGAACCAGCAGTGGTGACATAAGAGAAGAGCTTGGAGCTTATGCTGATGAATGAGAATAGATACAGGAGGAAGAAAGAAAGCTAGATGAAGTTGTGGCATTGATTTCTAGAAGAGAAAAGAGAGGTAAGGGTAAATTTGAAGGCAAACTACCATTGAAATGTTTTTCATGTAACAAAATTGGTCACTTGTCATCTAGATGTCCTACAAGAGTTCCAAAGCACAAACCTAAGTTTTTCAAGTCTAAATATTCAAATAACAAGGAATGTTATTATGCTAGTGAGGGTATATCAGATGATGATGATAGTGACTATGATGAAATTGGATTTATTGCTATTAAGGATGATGTACCTATGCATGAAGAAAAATCTTTAGTATCTTGAGTTGAAAATAAATCTGAATGGGTTATAGATAGTGGTTGTTCACATCATATGACTGGAGATAAAAATAAGTTTCTGATTTTGAAAAGACATGATGGTGGTGTTGTCAAATTTGGTGACAATACTCCTAATCTTATTATTGGAGTTAGATCTATCTCTTTGGATGAAAAGACTAACACTAACAACGTATTACTTGTTGATGGACTTAAGCATAATTTGTTGAGTGTTGGACAACTAGTGGACAAGGTTTATCAATTGAACTTCATCAATGGGAAATGTTCTATCAAGGGTAGAATAGGAGACCCGATCACATCTGGTACTAAATCCAAAGGTAATGTATCTGAATTGAAGACATCTGAAGCTTCTTTTTTTATTGGGAAGGTTGATGATAGTTGGTTATGACACAAAAGATTTTGTCATGTTAACTTTGATAACATTGTGAAGGAAAGTACAACTAATGCAGTAAGAGATCCACCTAAAATTATAAATCCATATAACATGATGTGTAGAGAATGTGTTATGGGGAAGCAGACTAGAAGCACTGTCAAAAGAAAAACTTATTCAGCTAAAGCAAATTTGGATCTGGTACATATAGATCTATGTGGTCCTACACAAACAAGATCATACTATGGCGAAAGGTACTTTATACTATTTGTTGATGACTTTTCTAGAATGATGTGCGTTACATATTTAAGAGAGAAATCTGAAGCATTTGACAAGTTCAAGTTATTCAAAGAAAAATTTGAGAATCAATTTGGTTTAAAGTTGAAGTGTTTGAGATCAGGTAGAGGGGGAGAGTTTACATTAGAACTATTTAATGCATACTGTGAGGAAAATGGAATATACAGACAGACTTCAGTCCCTCAAACTCCATAATAGAATGGGATAGTAGAGCAAAGAAACAGAACTATATTAGATGTTGCAAGGAATATGTGGCTGGAAGAAAATGTATTACATGTTCACTGGAGAGAAGCAGTTGGGACTGTTGTGTATGTTAGCACTGTGTTGAAATTTTTTTGAATCACTTGGTCTTATTCCTTTCCCGGGCTTATTTGATTTTAAATTTTGTGCTTTACCTTATTTCTTATTTGGCGGTTCTCCTGGTTCCTTGTCCTTTTTCTGGTTCTGGCTTATCCATTTCAGTCCCTTCTTGTTCAGTCTGGCTTCAACTCTGCAAATTTTTAGGTTTTTATACCTATACATTGCCAAAATTGTCAAAACCCTAAAAACCCTAGCAATCAAGTGTTAAATGATATATCTTGAAACCCTAGGCCATGTCTTCTATTTCATCGTTACCTTTTTCAAGTTACTTAAGACATGTGCCTTAAGTCAGGTCACTTGATCGCTTTATCAGAACCGAATATGCTAAAATATCTCCCGACTTTGCTTTTGCCTTGTGTCGCGTAGTCTTGTTAAAAAATGGAATATTCTCTAAGTGACTCAAGACTTAGCGATTTCCTCTCA
>MU224050.1:2561821-2585067 GCA_018584345.1 Thuja plicata | reverse complement strand
TTTTAAAAGATTTTCATCTTTTTTACATAATTACCAACTTTGTATCAAAGAATATATTAAAATATTTAAAATATATCAAAGAATATATTTAAAATATCTAAATTATATTCTATAATAACCTAAGATGATAGAATCCAACCTACAACACAAATCACCACACATCTTCATAAAAACCCTATTCTCCAAAGCATGGCTGACACCATAGCATGGTCAACATGACCTATTTTTAAAATATCCCCATTTTTGCAAAGGTATGTGATGAGGTGTCGTGTACTGCAGCTTAACATGGTATTCACTTTCGCATTTGTGGACTCCAAACTTTTATCATCTTCATTTGATCACGCACTTGAGTTATCTTATTCTTCACAAAGAAGATTTAGTGGAAATGAAACCCTAACATAGAGGAAAGAGTTTGAAAGTCTCTGAAGAAGCTCGACATTGACTGTGAATGAACTAGACTTGCTGGATTCGAACCCTCTGTTGCACTGGAGATTACTGGCTATTATATTCTGGGAACGCAGTATCGAAAACAAACTCAAAATTGATCAAACCGTAAGTTCATTTATTCAAACTCTCTGTTTATATTTTCCAATGAATAGCATGAAAGTTTGACCATGCATAAGTCATGGGTTCTCCTTGTTAACTGTTGTCTACCATGCCTTCAATCACATTTGGATCTGAAATCTGAATTAGACCTTTTTCCTCTATCAATGCTTTTACTGTTCCTCCTTTTGCTAAAAGTTCTACCAGTACCTCTTTGCCAATTTTTTTTTTACTAATAGTCCCATCTTTAATGAAAGCTATAATATCCACCAATGCATGAGGTGTTAGTTTGGTCTCAGTTAATGAAAGCTTCTCACTCTTGAGATAGGCTACTATGTCACCCATTATCCAGTTAGCAGCGATCTTTGCATCAGAGCCTATTTCAAGAACAACATCAAAAAGGTTTCCATATCATTTTCATTTGCTAGAATGATGACATCTTGCATGCTAAGTTCCTTTTTTTCATAAAGGTGACATTTTTCATCTACAATCTCTGACAGACTAGCTTGGACAGCATTAATGTAGTCCTGACTTCCCTCCTCCCAAAGTCGAGTTTCTTGTACAATCTTATCTCTTTGACCTTCCTCGTGTAGAGACACCTGTCTAGATATCTCAAAATCAATTGCACGTTGCATTGTAGAAAATGAATTCATGTTCTTTATCTCCACCTTAGTTCCAAAGGGAAGGTCACCTATCAGCCGAACAGAAACATTTACATCACATCGTAATGATCTCTCCTGTATGTTTCCATTTCCCACTCCCAAATAGCGAACTATCCTTTGCAACTCAGTTGTATACTCTGAAGCTTCAAGCCCACTCCTCATATAAGGCTCAGATACAATTTCAAGCTAATGAACACCAGCTTGGTTCAAATCCACCTTGCATGAACTCGGATACACTGAGATTTCTCTTTTACTTGTATAGCCGCGAGCCCATATCATGTTTCACGACATCCATTGTTTATATATCTCTGTTGAACTGTATATTTGTCAAACTTTTCTTTGTTAGCAAGCTGTGAACATATCACACTTAGGCTGCACTATTATTAATTCATTTTTTAAACCATATATGGATTCAAACCTTATAAACCCGATATTGTTTGTATCATTTGCATTACAGCTGTAAATACATCTATTATGCTGTTGTGACTGTCAAAAAAATGTGAGCTCATATTGTAAACCAGTAGTGGTTATGGTTTTTTTATCTTTAAATTTATCAATAAAAATATTCCTTCATACCTGTTGACAACTGGAAATCCAGTATATAACTTTTGGGCATTGTATGAAGTTGTCATAACTGTTTTTCCTCAGCTTCAAATGCCGAAATATTAAGCACAGTTTTAGAAAATAACAAGAACTCATTGACAATAAGCACTGAAAATTGATATTTCTGAAAATTTGGCTTATTTTTTAAGCTTGAGCCTGTAACTGGAAGATAAATGACATCCTCTTCATTGTACATGAAGCTTGTGAACATTCTGATTACATACTGGCAGCATATTTCCCATTTTCATGAAATTTTTGTATTATTGTCAATTACAGCTTTATCAAATTCTGTATCTTCCTTAGCCTATTCTGTAATAACATATGAAGCTCAAAACCTTAACTCTCTTTGCTGACAAATAAATGATGTCTCTTTCTAGATTAGCTGTATGAAGACATTCCTTCTGTTCAGCTTGCATCTTGTAGCTTTGTCCACTATATACAATTCTCATTGATGCTGAATCTGCACTAAATATGATAAGTAAGACAAGATGAAAATGTTTTTTCACTGTTAATGAAGTTCGAGAATGAGCTCGTGACATTCAAAAACACCAGAATGCTAACTAATGAGGTTCGAGCACAGGTTTGTGACACTCACTGCATCTTTCAAATATAGCACAGGATTTTCATAAAGATGTGTCTTTCTGATATTATTATTTTGTCAATGTAAATGCATATATTTCTATCACATTGATATCATCAATACATATGCAGTTCAGGGAGTTTGACTGATGTATGGTATTTTTTAGGCATTTATGTATTGCTTAGATCCAATTGGATCTAATATCTCTTTCACACCATGATGCAGGATACAGGACCACTGAAGACCTAGGATTGAGGACARACAAAGACAAGACAGGACATGAAAGACTTCAGATGATGTAGATGAACCACTCCAGAAACTAGAAGACCTCTTAAAGGCAATACATAGACCCTAGACCTCATCATGCTTCCTTCTTTCTTTCTTTTCTACATATGCACTCTAATTTTCAGTATGCAAGATGTGACCTTAAAGGAACACTTGTCTAATACATTCAGTATGAATGCACAATGTAATGATCATTTATGAATATGAAAGTGTGAATTTGATCAAAAATTATAGTACAAATAAAATCTGATAATATGAATGTAATAGTAATGTATTCATCTGTATTGGTTGAACAGTAATGTCTAAAAGATGTATTTTTATGCAAATTTTACTTTTTCCCCGCATGTAAAAATTTGGGTAACACTAACCAATCTCAAAATGCCCAACCATGAGTTCAAACTCATCCCAACCCCTTCTCACATGCTAATTCTTCTTAATTAGCTAATTAACCCTAATTAGATAATCCCCCTCCACTCATTCTCTCTCCTCCCATATCTATCTTCTTAATCACCTATCTTAAGCCTTAAACCTAATCCTAAGCTACCCATAAGCTTGTCACATTCCTAATTTTGTGATTAGGAATTCAACTCTCCCTCAAAAGTCAAAGTTCTTGAGCTTGACCTTAAACCCTCACCCATGCTTCTTAAACCCTCACCCATACCTCATTAATGCTTTCATAAATGAAGCATTAATGGATCTTACACATTCTCTTCCACACTCCTCATTAATGAGTCTTACATCCTCATTAATGGTTTCCCTTCTAGAGTCTTATCCCCTTCCTCTATTTCTTCTATAAGTTAGATTGATTTTGAGCTCAAATGGCCCTAAATTTTAAAGAGTTTAAAGCATTCTTATGCTGCCCATATTTGGAGATTTGAAGGAGTAGAGTTATGTTGTTCATGTTTTTAGGGATTCATATTGCTTTTTAGCTCCAAATAACTGTATTGTTATAATTTCCATTTTTTAGAGCTTAGGATGCATGTTTCTTGAGCTTTTTAGATTAGTTTCATTTGAATCTTTCATTCTAAATGTGCATAATCTAAGGGCTATTACGTCATTTTTCATACTCCTCCTTGATAGGAAGAAACAAGTCAATTTTGGTGATTTCTATGCTTGCTAATTCTCTATTTTCACTAATGCAATGATCTATTAAATTTTTGTGTCTTTCTTAACAGGTGCATAAAATCACACACACATTTCTGGCGCCCTAAATAGGGCACGATTTCTCAAATTTTCATGAAATTCTGCTCTTTGTTCTTAACACTTTTGAAGTTTGCAGGCAGTTTATCATTTTGGGTTAAATAGCCATCATTTCCAGGAGTGATCTATCATCTACGGGAAATCTTTCACCATCTTCAGGCATTTTGATATTGTATGCTGCTACAATGACATCATTTCTAGAAGGTAAAAATTTGGCTTTAATGCGTCTCTGGTAAGCCCTTTATCGTTTCGGGTCCATTTTATTATTTCACGTAAAAGGTTATCATTTTGGGTAAAGGTTATCGTTTGGGGTCAAAATTTTATCATTTTTGGGTTTTATCATTTTGGGTCTCTGATTTATCATCTAGATTCTAGAGAGAAAAAATACAGAGTTCTTTCATTGATAAATTTGATTACTAACTTGCTAACTTGGTTGTTTTCATAATTTTGATCATATTTTTAGTAGCCTAACATGTTTTTCGGGTGTTTGAATGGATTAACTTGATTTCTTTGTTCAAAATTTTAAACACTTAACACATTTTCTAATCATCTGTTAAATAAACTAGATTATTATGCACTTTTCCTCTAAGGAAAATCAGAAAATCAAAAGTTGGTTTAATACTTGTGAAGGAATTTGGAGATAAATGGACAAGACAAACAAACTCACCATTTAATTCATTTTGGGATATTGTAATTGAACAAGGAAAATCACTAAGCTTGTGGGACTAATTAAACAAGCTTCACTGTTTTTAATTTTCCCTTGGATCATAAATTGAATAAAGCAAATCACTAATCTTGTGGGGTAATTGAACAACTCACATCGTATAATTCCTTTTGGATATGAAATTGGACAACACAAATCATTTAACATTGTGGTTAATTGAACAAGCAAACTTAATTGTCTAAATTTTGGATAGTAATTTAACAAGAAAATCACCTAACTTTAGGGAAATTGAACAAAACAAACTTTGCTTTCAAGTATTGATGGTTTACTTAACTTAGGATCTTTGCTTGAAGTTTTTTGGGAGAAAATGACATGGACTAGGAGAGTATGCTCTTCTTATTTCAAATAATCATAAATCTAGAGATCCTACACTCTCCTATCCTTTGTATGCTTATTAAACTTTAGAGGGCCTGCCAGTTGAGGAAAAAATCTCCCGAGATGACCCAAGTGAGGACAAGTTTTATGCTAACCCTTCCAACTCATTATAAATAATTGCTTCCTCATAGGCCAAAGCCTCTGAAGATGGAATCAGTTTTGTTCTTGGAATTTTGACATCATTCCTTGAACATGTTTGGGTATGTGTAGAGCAGAGCCGCTTGAATCTTTCTTGCGAGACTACACCTATTTGAGTACTCATAGGGCTATATGCCTCAATTTTTCCTTTTGCAATTATATGAGAGACGGTTTTGAATGGAATGCCCCATCATAAACAACAAACTTTGTAGTCAAACTACTTGATTCATCCCTGAAAGGGTGATAATTCTTGTGCAAGGAAAAAAGTAATTTCCCCAAGATACTCGTCATATCATGCCCTCACTTGCATTTGGAGTCGGCTAATATGGCATCATGATAGGAGTCATTGCGTGCTTAGTGATGACCATATTCTGATTAGCATTTGCATGTGAACCTAAGTCTACAAGCAAGGATTTTCATCCTCTACTTAGAAAATAGGGCATAAGGATGTGTCTGTTCACCCCTAACAATGTAAATCTGCTTGATGTGTCTGAAATTTCATTAACAAGATAAATCATTCAAACAAGCAACACAATTCAATCCTTTGGCTACATTTGATATTTTTCACTCACTGAAAAGATGAAAACACACCCTATTATTAGACAAATTTGCACAAACTTCAAAATAGTATTGCATTGTATCTAGGGAGAAAGGTCACATCTTGTATTTCCTGGCTCGCATTTAAGTCATCAGAAATTTGCATCTAGTATTTCCTGGCTCACATACAAAAGCTCACATCTAGGACAGTGGGCACTTGCAGATTTGTTTCTCAAAAATATTTCGTAAAATAGGGTACCCTTTTGGCTCTTTAGTCTAGTCTTGTTGCCTTTTTTGGTCTCCCTGTGGCTGCTTCAAAAAAATTTCAGACGTCTACCTTGCATGTCCTATCAGACTCTTACAATCTATTTCAATACATGTGGTCTATTCACTTTTCAAAACAACTTGATTCCAAGCTCACTATCAAGGCATTCTAACCCTTTGATACTGGAATCATTTACTTCCACCAAAACACAAACAACAATTCTACCTAGACACACTCACTTGAACGATTTGAGACTCTACTTGACACTATGAGAAAATTTTGACAAAGTTGAGATACAAATACATGGTTAACATAAGATGTAACAAGTACGCTTCTAAAGAATCAAAAGTAATTCCAATATCACTACACTTTCAATGAGGAAAAACATCTCGCAGTTCCCTATTCGATTTAGACTCCCTAGAAATGGAAAGACCCACTCAGGAATGGAGTGAGGCTTGTGATAGCGATGGTGAAGAAGAACAAAAAATTGACCATCCTTTGTTTGGTTCAGACAATGAAGAAGACATTACTAAAGAAAAATACAATAAACTCAAACATAGCAAAAAATTTCAAAAGACATTGGAAAAGATAATTGGTGAAGATAAAGAGAAATACTTTCTCCATCTAGCATCCACTGGTGTAAAGTTACATAAAGATTATGATTTTGAACAACTAAAGGAAAAAGAGGTATCAAATCCTATCTCTATTCTTGCCAAACAACTAACCTTGATGCAAACTGAACCTACAAATCTCAAAAAAGAGAAGGCTAAACCCAAGACAAAATACTCTTTGGACTCCATTTGTCCATTTCCTTTTGACAACAATATTAATATGGTTTCATTTCCTCCCAACATGGCAAGGCCAAAATATGACAAGTATACAGGAGAGACTGACCCACATGACCATGTGAGAGAGTTTTGTGCTCTAAGCATAGATTACATGCATGAACCTACATACCTAATGAGGATCTTTACTGGAAGCCTAGGTGGAAATGCTATGGAGTGGTTCTCAAAACTCACAACTAAGGAAAAAAATTTTGAGGAGTTAACTCAACGGTTTATCCAACATTACTCCTATAATATACAATACAATGTAACTATGATGGATCTATGTAACACTAAGAAAAGAATTGGCGAATCCTTTACACACTTTCTATAAAGGTGGAGGAAAATATTTGCAAGCTATTCACGAGCTATTCCCAAATCAAAAAAGATGGAGATATTTGTTAATAATTTGATACCTGAGTTGAACTACGCATTGCAAATGCAAGATTCCCCTAGCTTTGACAGAATGATAAAAAATGCCATCTGTATCAGAGAAGTCATGGTTAAAACGAGGGAAATCACTGTCCAAAGTGAAAACAAATCTACCAACTCCAACAAAAAGCCTAAATGGTGGAAACAAAACAAGAATTTTGTTAACGATGGAGTGGTAGACATGTCTAATGCTAATCCTAAACCAACATTGTTCAATTTGACGAGTAGCATGCAATCAAGTAAAGATGCCAAGGTAACAACCTCCATACCTAAAGCAAAAAATGATAACAACAAGGGTCAACCATGGACTTCCAAACCTCAAATAAAATTTACTCCTTTGGGAGAACCTCTTGAGACTATTTTGAAGATACTATTAGACAACAAAGTTCTCACGATCCTAGATTCGAAACCATGGGAACCGGAAGTCAAACCAAGATGGTGGGATGACAATTCTTATTGTGTCTTCCACAAAAAAAGGGGATGCAAGACTAATAACTGTCTTAAACTCAAAAATGTTATCCAAGAACTTATTGAAGGAGGCAAGATCAAAGTGGAAGGACACACCACTAATGAAGACTATACGACATTTATCAATCCATTCCCTAATTATGAGAAAGGGGAAGCATCTAAAGGAAAAGGAAATGAAGTAAATTAGGCCTACTCTAAATATGATAATGTGATCAACATGCTAGACATTAAAACATAATCAACTAATGTGGTCACTATCAAAGGTGTTCAAGAAACCTCTTTCCAATCAAATGTAATAACCTGAAGTCAAGCACAAGTCACGATCAAAGGGCCTAATTCCTCATCCAAACTAGCAACAACTTCCAAGGTACCCATTTTCACTATTCCCAAACCAATAGCAACAAGACAAACAGTTACTATTCCTACAACAAAGTATAACTTGGTGGATCAATTGCAATGAACCTCTGCTCAAATTTCCATTTTTGAGCTACTTAAAATCTCCTTAGTGCATAGGGAAATTATTGAACAAGCCCTGCATGCAGCAAATGTGCCAAAGGACTTTGATGTAGACAAATTCCAAGCAATGGTTAACCACATCTCAGTGCCACATTACCTCTCTTTTTCAGAAGAATATGATAAATCATTGACACATCCGCATAATCAACCCCTTCATGTTGAAGTCCTAATTCATAAATCACGTGTTAGACATGTATTAATAGATGGCAGCTAAGGGTTGAATATTTGTACCCTTAATCTAATTAGGAAACTGGGTCTCTCAGAAAAAACCATTGATTCAAGAAGAAAAATCACTATCAAAGCTTATGATGAAGAAGAAAGATCCTCTAAAGGTCTCATTGTTCTTCCCATAAGAATCAGACTGGTTGAAAGAAATGTCATATGTCAAGTTCTTGATCTACCCTTGGCTTACAACATACTATTAGGGAGACCTTGGATCCATGAAATGCAAGTAGTACCATCTACTTACCACCAGTGTATCAAATTACCACATAATGGGGTGGCGGTAACAATTCCTACAGATGCCAGTTATACTTGCAACAATGTTAAAGCAAGTAGTGTGGTCCCGCATAACAAGGAGGTTCTAAAAGAAATTGTACCTGAGACTACCAAAGACATGGTTATGAAGGGATTTGGAAAGACCTTAAAACTTGAAGAAACTAGTATGGGAGAATACAAGCTGGACATAACCCCATCATTGATAGAGCTTCCAGTGTCACCAAGAGCCTATGGGAAACCTTCCCTATCTTTCACACCCACTACGTCTAAAAAGCCAAAAATTCACAAAGCAACTAGTATTATTAAAGCGTCTACCTCCCAAGGGGATGATAGCGAAGAAAAATTCATCTAGGTCTGGCTTTACCAGGGGAACTAAAGGAAAAAGAGGTAAAACATGTAGAAATATCCCCAGAAAAGTATGGTAAAGGATACGATCTTCTCAGACAAATGGGGTATAAAGGAAAAGGACCTTAAGGAGATAAAGGAAAAGGACTTATTGAACCTGTACACATGGAATCTAGGGATACCAAAGATAAAATAGGGCTAGGTTTCAATAATAAATCTGAAGACACTTCTTCAAGGGATAGTCCAATCTTTGACAACGGAAGTGATAAAGAAGAAGAAATAGAACTAGAACAATGGTCCTATGAGAGGTTATTACATATTGGTACAGAGTATCCCTAATATCAAGGAGAAAGATATGTGTCAAGCTTTGAGACACCACAAGACACTCATATCCCTTTGTTAGCATAGGATACTATTCAAGAGGTAGAAGCAACAACAGAAGACACTCCAGAGGTGCCATTGATGGAAAAAACTATTGAAGACACACCTCGACAATAGGATTCACATCCTAACTGGGGGCAGTTAGTCACAATTTCACATGTCCTATATTTACCACACTTTGATCTACAAGGGGCTAATAGAGTAATCAGGTAACTATTGCTAAATTCTTGAACAGATCTGATGACGAAATAATAGACTCCCATGATTATGAGTGGGATGATTTATCTGTTGCTAAAGAGGACATTGAAATAGATGTGATTCACATTTTTGTAGCTCCATAAGAATACCAAGAGCATTCTAACACTTCTCCTAATAGTATTGATGTTCCCGAAGCAGAGGAGGTATCCCTTCCCTGACTTATTGATGAAGAAACTGGTATTTTTCTAGACCTAGAAGAAATTCAGAGGCTACAAGCTAGGAGCCTCCTTCTACGGAGAGATGAAGATGAAAGTTCCACTAATGAGTCACTATAGTTTGGTCCACATATAGCTAACGACAACTTTGATAATGATGATCTAACTCTTATCGATCTAAATATCAATGAGATGGACTTAACAGAGCATGTCCTGTCATTAAATAGTCTTGATGCTGACGCAATGTTGTCCTTCCCAAGATCTGACTCCTTGTCTTTAATAAACTTGGACCTAATTGATTGGACTAATACAGATCCTACTCCTATCCTAGACTTTCCTAATGACTACACTTTGGCTTGCTACCTAAATTCTTGTGAACCTTACACTTCTTCCACCAATGCAAGGAGCATGAACATGTCACAGGAGGATATCAATTTTCTCAGCCACAAATTGAAAAATAAAAAAAGAAAATAATTGAAGGTGAAAACCATGTTGTGTCAATGTTAGATTCTAAAATAGTAAAAACAAAAGATGTATCTAATGGTGAAAATCTCTCAGAGGTGCCAAAAGATGAGATTCTTGATATCCTCCCTGATTACTTTCAAGAAATATCTTTAGTTTTGATAGACCCAACACAACTAGTTAACTTGAGCACAACTGAAGTTCCTCAAATTTTTCACCTAGCACAATCTTTGTTAGATGAGGAAAAGACACAATTCACTGAGTTCCTAAAAGAAAAAAAAAATCAATTTTGCATGGTCTTACATAGATATGCCTGGATTTAATCCTGAATTGATAATGAACCATTTATCTATACCTCCTAGGATCAAACCTGTGAAACAAAAACTAAGAAAAGTGCATCCTGATGTTACATTACTAGTAAAAGCAGAGCTAGAGAAATTATTGAAAGTTGGATTCATCAAAGTCATCACTTACGCAGGATGGATTTCTAATGTGGTCCCAGTATCTAAATTAGATAAATCTATCAGGATCTGTATAGACTTTAGAGAGTTAAATAAGGCATGTCCTAAAGATGATTTTTCATTGCCTAATATTGATATGATCATAGATCTAACAACAGGCTATCAAATGTACTCATTAATGGATGGTTTCTCAAGCTATAACCATATTAAAATTGCACTTGGAAGATCAAGAGAAGACCACATTTACATGCGCATGGGGAACCTTTTGCTGGAACGTTATGTCATTTGGGTTAAAGAATGCAGGTGCTACATACCAAAGAGCTATGACTACTATATTCCATGATATGATGCATAAAAACATGGAGGATTACGTGGATGATACCTTAGCTAAATCAAAAGAAATGACTACTCATATCAATGACTTAAGGAAGATATTGGATTGTATGGAACAATTTCAACTCAGGCTCAATCCAAAGAAATGTGCCTTTGGGGTTCAATCAAGAAAGATCCTAGGATTTATTGTCTCAGCAAAAGGAATAGAGGTAGATCCTGAAAATGTCAATTAGGAGGTTTATGTCAATCAAGAGGTTTATGTCACAACTGTCGGGCAAAGCACAACCCTTTACCAAATTGCTACACAAAGGTGTCACCTTCAAATGGGATGAACATTATGAAAACAACTTCAAAAAAGTAAAAGAGTACCTGGCTACTCCTATTCTTATGGAACCCATTCATTGAAAGCCATTACTCCTATATATTTCAGCTATAGGTACATCACTAGGGGTACTTCTGGCACAAGAGGATGAAACCAAAATAGAAAGAGCAATCTACTACATCAGTAGAACACTAGTATCCTATGAACTCAATTACAACATTATTGAAAAAGCTTGCTTAGAAGTTGTCTTTGCATCCCAAAAATTAAGACATTATATGCTATCACATACAATAAGGCTCATTTCAAAGATAGATCCTTTGAAGTACCTCCTAAGCAATACATCATTAACAGGTGACTAGAAAAGTGGGTCCTCATTCTGAGTGAATTTGACATTGAGTACATGGATAGAAGAGCTATTAAAGGACAAGTCCTCATAGATCAATTAGCTGATTCACCACTCCAAGATAATGAACCTTTAAGAATTGAGTTCCCTCATGAAACAACTATGCATCTAACTGAGTATCCATGAAAGATGTACTTTGATGGTTCTTTCATGTAATAAGGCTTTGGAGAAGGAGTTTTATTCATAACTCCTCAAGGATACAAAATACCCAAGTCCTACAAATTGATGTTTCCATGCACAAATAACATTTCTGAATATGAAGCACTGGTAAATGATCTTAAAATTGCTATGGAATGGAATATTGTAGAGTTACATGTGTATGGTGACTCCCATCTCATTATCAATCACATAAATGGAGATTATCAGATGAAAGATGATAAGTGGATTCCCTACAAGCAACTAGTTGATGAATTAAAGAAATAATTTGTCTTTGTCACATTCCAACAGATACCCAGAACAAAGAATAAAGCTATAGATTCTATGGCTACACTGGCATCCATGTTACAATTAGAGGAACATCAATTCTACTATGACTTCTTGGTGGAATAATTATCCTACACAGCCTTTGATACACCTGAATA
The DNA here is from genome assembly GCA_018584345.1 of Thuja plicata. NCBI lineage: Eukaryota > Viridiplantae > Streptophyta > Pinopsida > Cupressales > Cupressaceae > Thuja > Thuja plicata. Next base: position 2,572,716 of record MU224050.1, on the reverse strand, counting down.
CCAAGTAATTTGTGCTTTGAACACCCTAGACCAATATCGGTATACTAAGATCATTGCTTACCTAACTGACCAAACTATTCCCTATGATCTATCCAGAAATAAAAAAAAGATCCTTAATTAGGACAACATCGTGTTATGTCCTCATTACTAATAACTTATATAGACGAGGTCTCGATGGTACACTTCTTAGGTGTTTAGAACATGAAGAGTCAGATTGTGCATTAAAGGAAGTCCATGAATGTATATGTGGATCACTGTCAAATGGCTTTTCATTAGCTAAGAAACTCCTCAGAACAGGATATTACTGGCCCACAATGGAAAAAGATGCTATTCAATTTTCAAAGATATGTCATAAATGCCAAACACATGGAAATCTTATCCATGCTCCTGCTAGAGAACTCATCCCATGCATAACACATTGACCATTTTAGCAAAGGGCCTTTGATTTGGTTGGGCAAATATATCTTAATTCTTCAATTGGACACAAGTACATCATTATGGCCACTCAATATTTCATGAAGTGGTTCGAAGTCGTGTCGCTGATCAAAGCCACTGGCAAATAGGTGGCTATGTTCATCTTGAACTACATTATTTGTAGATATGGGATACCCTCTTCAATTTTAATAGACAATGGAGGCCAATTTAAAAACCAATACATTGAAGACCTTTTCACACAGTTTCACATCACTCTACATTGTTCCTCAATCTATTATCCTCAAGGTAATGGACATGCTGAGGCATCTAACAAGAATATTCTCGAGATCCTACAAAGAACTATGAATAAGTCTGGTAGAGACTAGCATTTACAACTAAATTTGGCACTTTGGGCCTACAGAACAAGCATCAGGACACCAACAAGAGCCATGCCATTTGTCCTAATCTATGGCGTGGAAGCAGTATTACCTATTGAGGTTGAAATCCCATCTTTGTGGGTATATTTACAAGGTCTTGTTACTGATGAACAATACCACATCCATAGGGTGAATGCACTAGAATTACTTGATGAGCGTAGAAAACATGCGTTCGATCATCTGAAAGTGCACCAAACACGCATGTCAAAAGGTTACAATAAAAAGGTCAAACCACAACACTTTCAAGTGGGGGATCTCATTTTGAAAGAGAATCCTAAAAACTAGCCTAATAGAGAACAAAAAGGAAGATTTGAACCAAATTGGCTGGGACTCTATGTCATTACTGTAACCTTTGGGACTGGAGCTTATCTACTAGCTATGCCTGAAGGATATGTTCTCCCAGATCCTATTAATACTCTAAATTTAAAGCGGTTCTATGCTTAATGTTTGGCTAGTAGAGACTATGCAATGTAACTCTCAAAAAATACCAAAAAAATCAAAAAATTGATCTTGAAGAAATTCAAAAATAGTGGAAAAGGTCCTAAAAAAAGGTATTTTTTGGTGAAAACCTAGTAAATAGGTGCCTTGATACTACAAAACATTCAAAAAAGAAAAAATTGCAAAAAAAAATAAAATTGAACAAGAGAAAAGTGCCTTGACAAAAACCTGGCAAATAGGCATCTTGGTAGCAAAAAGGAGAATCTTTGCTGAGTGGTGAAAACCTGGAAAATAGGCGTCATTCAAACTCTATGCCCTATCTATCAATACATTGACGATGCTCAAATTTCATACTTGAACCTGTGTTATTTGATGACTTTGATTCCTTACACGTGTCTTATCCTTACTTGGGATTTCTCTGCATCTGCATCTTAGGAATACTCATTATGCACTAGGGGCGTATCTACTAGCTTGGTCAATTCATGTTTGCTAGGTTGTCCTGAGCTTCTTGTCCAAGATGGTTCACCTCTCCAAAACGGTAACACACATCACACTAGTGTTTCTCAAACACTTGACATCCAGGAACTCAAAACGAACAAGTGTTTTTCAACACTTTCATTTACATAATGTTTCTAAGACATTACATGGATTACAATTACTGACATGATTACTTTTGCATACACTCAGACAAGAAAACACATTGTTTACATCCCAAATTCTGATTGGTGAATCTCTACGATGCTTGAAAAATGAATCAATAGTATTTCTCAAATACTACTTAAGCACACAGTTTGATCTTGTCTTGGTTATGACTCTTTTATGTTTCAATGATACTTTAACTAGGGGCATCTAAGCAATTATAAATTTTCTTTGATTAATTCTCACTTGGTGATTCTTATATCTTCCGAGTTACTCCATGACGTCTATTCGAAGACAAAGAGTCGCAAGGACAGGGGCCATAACATTTTCTTGGTTTTCTATGTATGGTGATTGTTCCAAATGATCCTATAAATTTCACATAGCTTGGATGTTTATGGTAAGATCTGCCACCATGAGTGGATAGCCGCATATATCTCAATCTTTTTTATGTGTAAACTACAGTGAGGTTGAAACAATTTCCTTGTCTTTTTTCTAGCTCAGATTCTCACGAAGGTGTATGAAACATAATGTACCCAAGGATATGAATTTTCAAGGTCATTATGGGTCCAATATCTTACCTTACATAGATTATGATATAGTAAAAGGAAAGTGACTAACTTGTCATCCTGGCTTTTGTGCCTTGACGCCTAAGTTTATTTATGACATTGCATCCAATACACATAGTATTCATACTTTCATGATACCAATGGGTATTAATGACATTTGTACTATCAGGTGATGTCCATTATAACAAACACCCAATGATGATAAAATGCTACAATGTATACAAATCAGTGAAAGTCCTAAAAGTCTGCATATAGATGCATTTAGAGATTTCGTGATTCATTTGAAAGAACAACATAAGGAATTGAGCTCAAAATCATTTCTATTCTTTATTCATCTGAAATCCAAGTTAATTACATAATCCATGATTCCCAAAATCTTTGATCTATCATGAACGAAATCAAAATCACCTTTTAAACGTGATTAACTTGGTAAAACATGTGTTTTCTCAAAAATACACCTTCATTTCTTCACTTCTTCTAATCCATTCTTTTGTTAAACTGCTCCATGAAAGTGTTGCATCATTTCAATAGAGGGATTTTATTCTTTCCTTCTATTTTATTCTCGAGGGGGCATGATCACACTATCATCAATCAAATTCTTTCTTGAGACAACATTAAAAATGACTTCGTTATAAAAAAACTAAAGGCATGACGACTCCTTGATTAAGTCAGAACTATTAGATTAAAGGCTTCGGCTCTCACAAGCTGGATATCCTATGTCTTCTTTTTCTTACAATCTTATTAAAAGCTCCTGGCAACTTTGTACTAACCTTTGTTCGATCAAGTTTGAATTCGGTATTATCAATTCTCAGATGACAACCAAGTTCAGAATTGGTATCTTTAAGATCTTTGTTTATTGACCTTTGTACGACAATCAAGTTCAAATTCAATTCTATCAGTTTAGTTCAATCAAGTGTGAGACTGATCTTATCAGGCATTCCATTCGATCATGAGAAAAATTCACAAACTTTCTAAAGTCAACATCAAAAACTTTCTTTGAATCAATACGTTGCTCACACATAAATTCAAAGAGGGGAAAACGTAACCACCATAATTTGTTCTGCTCTAACCATAGACCCTATTTTCCCTAAGTGAGATCACACCCCCTATTATGTAAGGACAACTCTTCAATTTGCTGGCATAATTCATCCAAATCAAATTTAATTTCATAAGTGATTTAATCACTAATTTACATTAATTGCTTTAGCCAATCCAATCCAATCCAATCAGATAAATTCAATTCAATCAATTCAAATCAAAACATGGCTAAGGTAATTAATTTAAAAGGAATTAAATGAAATCCTTATTATACCTCATCACTTGGAAAATCAATCCCCTAGCCTAATTAATTCAATTTGGCTATAGTCCTAATTATTTATTACAAAGCAATCAAAAGCTTAAATAATTAATTAAAATCCCTATTATTGAGTGAATATGTTATTACAACAATTCATTTCATTAATATTCCCTCTAACCTAACCAATCTCAAAATGCCCAACCATGAGTTCAAACTCATCCCAACCCCTTCTCACATGCTAATTCTTCTTAATTAGTTAATTAACCCTAATTATCTAATCCCACCTCCACTCATTCTCTCTCCTCCCATCTCTATCTCCTTAATCACCTATCTTAAGCCTTAAATATAATACTAAGCTACCCCTAAGCTTGTCACATTCCTAATTTTGTGATTAGGAATTCAACCCTCCCTCAAAATTCAAAGTTCTCAAGCTTGACCTTAAACCCTCACCCATGCTTCTTAAACCCTCACTCGTACCTCATTAATGCTTTCATAAATGAAGCATTAATGGCTCTTAAACATTCTCTTCCACACTCCTCATTAATGAGTCTTACACCCTCATTAATGGGTTCCCTTCTAGAGTCTTCTCCCCTTCCTCCATTTCTTCTATAAATTGAATGGATTTTGAGCTCAAATGGACCTGAATTTTAAAGAGTTGAAAGCATTCTTATGCTGCCCATATTTGGAGAGTTAAAGGAGTAGACTTATGTTCATGTTTTTAGGGATTCATATTGCTTTTTAGCTCCAAATATTTGTACTGTTATAATCCCCATTTTTTAGAGCTTAGGATGCATGTTTCTTGAGCTTTTTAGATTAGTTTCATTTGAATCTTTTATTCTAGGTTGTATATGTTACTGAAATATGCATAACCTAAGGGCTATTATGTAATTTTTCACACTCCTCCTAGATAGGAATCAATAGGTCAATTTTGGTGATTGTTATGCTGGAAAATTCTCTATTTTCACTAATGCAATGATCTATTGAAGTGTTGTGTCTTTCTTAACAGGTGTGTAAAATCACACACACACACACCACTAAGAGTAAAGCTTATAAATGTATCAATCTGAGATTGAGGAAATTGATTGAAAGCACCAATGTGAGGATGGATGAAAATTTTCAGATTTAGGAAAGGATATAAGATTGTGGTCAGATTACAGAAACAAAAGAGGTTACTGCTGAACCTGAAGAATCTTTGATGATTGACGATGAGATTGAAAATGAACATACTGAAGCTACTAAGACATTGAAGACACCAAGGTATGTTAAGAAGAACCATCCTGAAGATCAAATTATTGGTGATGCAAGAAAAGGCATGATGACTAGATCTAGAGTTAGAGATGAGATCTGTTTGATTTCTCAAGTTGAGCCAAAGACTACTAATGAATCATGTAGAGATGAATCTTGGACTAAAGCCATGGAAGAAGAAAAAGAAAAAATAAAGAAAAACAATACTTGGAAATTGGTTCAAAGACCTAAGAACAAAAATGTGATTGGCACTAAATGGGTTTTTAGAAAATGGATGGATGAGGAAGGAACAATAGTAAGAAACAAGGGTAGACTTGTATGTAAAGGCTACTCACAACAAGAAGGCATAGACTATGAAGAAACATTTGCTCCCATTGCTAGATTGGAAGGTGTGAGATTATTCCTTTTTTATGATGCACATAAATACTTTAAGGTTTATCAGATGGATGTGAAGTCAACATTCTTGAATGGTGATTTAGAAGAAAAAGTTTACATTGAGCAACCTGACGGTTTTCCTTTGACAGATGATGAAAACATGGTTTGAAGATTAAAGAAAGCAATGTATGGACTGAAACAAGCACCAAGAGCATGGTATGCAAGACTAGAAAAATATCTACTTCATCTTGGTTTTAGGAAAGGTAATGCAGATAGTAATTTATACTTAAGAACTGAAGAAGATGGAATCTTGATTATAGAAGTTTTTGTTGATGACATCATTTTGGGAGGCAATGATAAGATGAGTAAGAAGTTTGCTAAAAAAATGGAAAATGAATTTGAAATGTCAATGATTGGTGAAATGAAATTTTTCCTTGGTTTGCAAATTAATTAAAGTAAGAATGACATTTTTATATCTCAGACCAAGTATCCTAAAGAAATGTTGAAAAAGTTTGGAATGGAAGATTGTAAACCTGTTGGAACACCTATGGTGACAGGAAACAAACTGACTATTAGTGATGAGACTCAAAGTGTTGTTCAGACTAATTACAGATCGATGATTGGAGGTCTACAATATCTAACACACACTAGACCAGATATTACCAATGCAGTTGGAATTGTGGGTAGATATCAGGCAAATCCTAAGGAAATTTTTTTTGCTGTTGTGAAAAGAATTTTTAGATATCTAAAAGGGACAATAGAATATGGATTATGGTATGAAAAATCTAATGATTTTACATTGCAAGATTTTAATCGCGTTGACTGGGAAGGTGATGTGGATGAAAGGAAGTAGAAGTGGTGGTGCATTTTCCTTGGGAAAAGGTTGGTTTCTTGGTTGAGCAAGAAGCAGAACTATATTTATCAATCTACTGCTGAGTCAGAATATGTTGCTGCTGCAATAAATTGCACACATGTTGTTTAGATGAAACAAATGTTGGAAGACATCGGAATAACTTTCAAAGAGCTAGTGGTTATTCATTGTGATAACACTAGCACAATAAACATGTCAAAGAATCCTATAATGCATTAAAAAACTAAGCATATTTCTATTAAGTATCATTTCTTGAGGGAGAAGGTAGCAAGTAAAGAAATTAGACTAGAGTATATTAGCACAAAGGAACAGATAGAAGATATATTTACCAAACCTTTGCCAAAACTTGATTTTGAATATCTTAGAGGCATGCTTAGGGTGGTGGTTCCTCCCAGTGGTAATTAATTAATGAAGATATACATCAATCCAGTGGTTTTAAGGGCTATATCACTCTCTGGACTTGATGTATGGATCTACTCCTTAGGGGGAGTGATCACAGGAGAACACTATGGAGTACATTTGGGTGATCTTGCACCTAATTGTTGGACATGAAGATTTGAAAAAGATACACCTTACAGAAGACTACAGATGAGTTATGGAACCCTTTTCCATTGTTTCATAAGGGATAAGGCATCTATGTGAAAATCTCTACTGTTTTGAGGAGATTTGTGTTGAGGATATAGAGAAGATTGTATTGAGAGAGAGTACTTTTGGGTTGATGAATATGGATTTTCCCATATGTTGTCATCAATGACAAAGGGGGAGATTGTTGGATTATATCAATTTTGGTTACTAATGATGATGCTGATATTCATGTTTTTTCATTGATGTCAACATATATTTCTGTGGAGAAGATAGACTGGCTACTTGAATGGAAGAAGTGTATGGAAACTAGACAGATGATTTTGAATGATCAAAGTTAGATTCTAGTAGAAGGATGTGTACTAACCTTATTCCTAAGGTCACTTGACTTAATGTTACATATTGTGGATCTTACAGTTGATTTGGTGAAGACTACTTTTCTGGACTGTAATTGTGATTCTGGACAGAGTAGGTCTCTGTGTTTCTAGTATATCTTTCTGGCAAAGATATTTTAGATGATGTGAGCTTACTAGTGGATAGCTGACATATGTTAGAGTAATGGGTTCAATTTGATTTTTCTTTTTTTACTGGTGACATTAGTTGTGGCGTGTATTCTGGAGAAGACCTATTTACTAGCTGACTTCAGACATGTAGCATGTGAAATTAATTATGAGCGTGGATTGTAGATCTGGAAGTATATGTGATAGATTTTAATTGATGTTTACTTGTTATAGGTACCGTGCGTATCTTAGAAAGGGGTTATATAATTATTTCTATGATGGAAATCCTTAATTGGCCGACCTAGTTAATTATGTATTAGGTAAGCTTAATTGGCCGACCTAATGAGTTATTGTAAGAGGGTATATATGAATGATATTTTCTTGTCAAGAAGATTTTTTAGATAAAAAGAGGACAGAGATGTGTGGAAGCTGCAAAGCTTGTTGACTATTGGATATAGAGAAGAGTTGATGATTGTTATACTTCATTGGAACTGACCAAGAAAAGACAGTTGCTATCAGATAGTTCACTGGATTATGTATTTTATTTACACACTTGATTCAGATTGTAAATCCTTGAGGGTGGATTTAAGCTTCTTTGGGTAGAGTACCTTGGCAGTGAGCCTACTATTTTTCTTTGACTCCTAACACGGCTTGTCTCCTAACAGAGACTGTGTACTGTAATGTTGTAACAAGCTCCTAACAGGGATAATATCTTTTAACAAGGATACTATACTCTCAGTACATTATTTGTGGGTGTTAATTCCAACCGAGGTTTTACCTTTAATAGGGTTTCCTCAAAAACAAATATTGTGTTATGATGTTGGCATTTACTGTGTTATCATTTTCTTTTGCTCATGTGGTTTATAAAGTTTAAATTTTAATAATCTATACTACAACTGATTCACCCCCCNTTTCCCCCCCCCCCCCCCCCCTCTCAGTTGTCTTATGGACTATTATTCCTAACAATCGATATCAGAGCTACTGGTCCTTAGAGAGAAATTTTAACAGCTTGAGGTTATCTCGAAGATACCTTACTATAGGAAGGATAGTCTGAAGTTTGATCTTGAAAATTTTGACAGTTGGAAGAACAAGATGAGAACACATTTTCTATGTATGGGATTTTATTAGTGGATGATCACAAAGAAGAATGTAAAGATAGCTACTGAGGATGAGTTGTAAAAGGATTTTGAAGATCAGAAGAAGTTATTTTCATGCAATATGGTTGCAAGGGAATCTTTGATTAGCGCTCTTTCAGAAGGATAATTCACTGAAGTAATAGACTTGGACTCTGCACATGAGATCTGGACAAGAATAGAAGCATTATATGTTGGAGACAAGTTTACAAAGCAAGCAAAGTTACAGAACTAGAAGACAAAGATGGAATCATTGAAGATGAAAGAAGATGAGAACATTAGGGGATATGCGTAGAGAATTACTAAAGTGGCTACTGGCATTAGAAACTCTGGAGCAACTTACAGTGAGGAAAAAGTGATTGCAAAGATACTCAAATATTTGACACCTGTTTACAGAATCAAGTTACAAGATATAGAGTAAATTACACCTTTTACACCGAAATTCACCAGAGAAATGTTGATTGGAAAGCTAACTACATTTGAGGCTACAGGATTGGGAGACACTTTACCTAAATTTGAGTTAGCATTCAAGGCAATCGCGCACAAGAACAAAAATACCTTATCTGGAAATGCAAGCACCAGCAGTAGTGACATAAGAGAAGAGCTTGGAGCGTATGCTGATGAATGAGAACAGATACATGAGGAAGAATGAAAGCTAGATGAAGTTGTGGCACTGATTTCTAGAGGAGAAAAGAGAGGTAACGGTAAATTTGAAGGAAAACTATCATTGAAATGTTTTTCATGTAACAAGATTGGTCACTTTGCATCTAGATGTCCTACAAGAGTTCCAAAGCACAAACCTAAGTTTTTTAAGTCTAAATATTCAAAAGACAAGGAATGTTATTATGCTAGTGAGGGTATATCAGATGATGATGATGGTGACTATGATGAACTTGGATTTATTGCTATTAAGGATGATGTACTATGCATGAATAAAAAGCTTTAGTATCTTGAGTTGAAAAGAAATCTGAATCGGTTATAGTCAGTGGTTGTTGTTCACATCATATGACTGGAGATAAAAACAAGTTTGTGAGTTTGAAAAGACATGATGGTGGTGTTGTCATATTTGGTGACAATACTCCTAAGCTTATTATTGGAGTTGGATCTATCTCTTTGGATGGAAAGAATAACACTGACAATTTATTACTTGTTGATGGACTTAAGCATAATTTGTTGAGTGCTGGACAGCTAGTGGATAAGGGTTATCAATTGAACTTCATCAATGGGAATTGTTCTATCAAGAGTAAAATAGGAGACTTGATCCCATCTGGTACTAAATCAAGAGGTAATGTATCTAAATTGAACAATTATGAAGCTTCTTTTTTTATTGCAAAGGTTGATTAATTGAAAATGATATTTGATAGCTATATGCTTAGTCTTAGAGTGCATCGCCGGTTCTTTGAAATGTTAATAGAAATTTTATTTTCATAATAGATAACCACTGGTTCAGTTACCTTCTCCTAAATTTCTTCTATAATATGTTTGATCCATACTACTTGTGTACAATTAATTATAGCAACAACATACTCAGCTTCAACTATTGATTGAGATATACAATACTACTTCTTTCTTATCCATGATACAAGCCTCTCACCAAGAAAAAATGAAACTCCACTTGTTCTCTTCTAGTCATCAACATTGCCTGCCTAATCAGCATTAGTAAACACATTCAAAGAGAAATCATATTTATGTCTATACCAGAGACCATAATCTTCAGTTCCCTTAAGATATCTGAAAATTCTCTTTACTGCAACCAAATGAGATTCCTTAGTATTAGAAGAAAATATTTCCACTAATCTAACTGCATGTGCTATGTCTGGTTTGTTGTTTCCTACATGCTATAGTCTACTGATCATGGACCTGCAAAGTGTCTCATCCACCTCTTTATAATCATCATCCTTTGATAGTTTGTGACCAGTTACTATGTGTGTGATTTAGTGGAGCTATTATCTACAACACGACACTTCAATAGCTCATTATATTAGTGAAAAAGCATAAAAGAAAAGGTTTCAAACTAAACACTAAAACCGATCTCTTGCTTCCTATCTAGGAGGATTTTGAAGAATGTCATAATCATGCCCTCAGATTATGCACAAATCAGTGACATATACAACCTAAGAATGGAAGATTTTAATGAAAACTAATCTAAATGCTCACTAAACATGCATATTAGCTCTAAAAAGGGTGATAATAACAATGCATAAATATCAAAAATACAATGCAATATGGATTTTCAATTAATCTAAACAACATAACAATGCTTTCAATTCTAAAATTAAGGGTCATTTGAGCTCAAAAACTCATTCTATTTATAGAAGAAATGAGGAGAGAGAGGGGGACAAGGTTCATTAATGGAGGTGTAAAAACCATTAATGAGGTGTAAGAGACATAAATGCCA
>MU224050.1:2538696-2557453 GCA_018584345.1 Thuja plicata | reverse complement strand
TATATATATATATATATCTGATGCAGTTGTTTCTTACTCTGATATGTTGTTATGAGTTCTCTTTGCTTTGATAGATGTTGATGCACATGTGATTTAGATTTATCTTGGTTTTATGATGAGTTAGAGTGTAGATGAAGACATCATTTATGTGTTTGGATTTAACACTGATATAAATATGTTTCAAATGATACTATGTGAATATGCAAAATGTATGTTTTTTATTTTTTCTTATGCAAGTAAAATGTATGGATGTACTTTAGGATGTAAAATGAAATGCATAAATGATTTATTTTTTTGTATTTTCCTTCTATCTTATTTTATGGATGTTAAATGTATGTTGTGGATGTACAATGATATAAATATTAGTAATATGTGATGATGTAATTAACTTGGATTTAGAAGAAAATTGAAATCATTTTTGAGCTCATGTTCCTTTAAAAATGCATCATGCAATCTCTAAACGCAGCTATATGCAGACTCTTAGGACTGGTCACTGCTTTGCAAATATTGTAACATTTTTATCATCATTGGGTGCTTGTCAGAATGGATACCACCTAATAGTACAACAATCACTAATACCCACTGATATCATGAAAGTATGAATATTATCTTTATTGGATGAAATGTTAGAAATAGACTTAGGCATCAAGGCATAGAAGCAAGGCTAACAAAATAGTCACCTTCCTTTTACTATTTCAAAATCTGCGTAAGGTAAGATATTGGACCCGCAATAACCTTGAAAATTCATATCCTTGGGTACATTATGATTCATATACCTTAGTGAGAATCTGAGTTTTAGAAAATAGACAAGGAAATTGTTTCAACCTTATCGTAGTTTACACATAACAAAGATCAAGATATATGCAGCTATCCACTCATGTTGGAATCTCTTACCATAAACATCCAAGTTAGGTGAAATTTATAGGATCAATTTGGAACAATAACCATACGCAGAAAACCAAGAAAACGTTATGCCCCCTATCCTTGTGACTCTTTGTCTTTGCGCAGATGTCATGGAGTAACTCGGAAGAAATAACAACTATCAATTGTGAATCAATCAAATAAAATTCATAACTACTTAGATGCCCCTAGTTAAAACATCATGGGTACATAAAAGAGTCATAATCAAACCAAGATCAAACTGTGTTTAGGTAGTATTGAGAAATACTATTGATTCATTTTTCAAGTGCAGTATAGATTCATCAATCAAAAAGTTGGAATTCAAGCAAATATGTGTTCCATATCTGTGTATAACTTTCTTCCTATTTGCAATTCAATGTAGGTTCTAGGAACATCGTTCATGTTAGTGAAATGTTTGTGCCATCCTTGTTTCGTGAAAGTAACAGTTTGGTGAAAGTATCAAGAAGCATTGTATCACAAGACAAACCATCCTATGATGACCTAGCAGATGCAACCTATCATACTGGCAAAGATTCCCCTAGTGTAGAATGACTTTATCTTAAGATAGAAACAAAGAAAAATCCCAAGCGAGGATAGGATATTTGTGAGGAAACAAAGTCAATGTTTAGCACATGTGTAATCATGAAGTCCTTGTATTAGAAATGTATTGATAGATAGAGCACATAATACAAGTGATGCCTGATTGCCAGGTTTTCACCACATGGCAAAAAAATTTCATTCTTTTTTCTACCAGGATGCCTGTTTTACCAAGTTGTCATCAAGGCTCTTTTCTCTTTTTACATTTTTTTTTCTATTTTTTCTTTTTCGAATGTTTTTGTAGTATCAAGGCACCTATTTGCTAGGTTTTTACTGAGGATATGTTTCTATAGGATCTTTTCCACTTTTTTGGGATTTCTTCAGGATCAATTTTCTAATTTTTTGATATTTTATGAGTTTTCCACTGTACAGGCTCTGCTAGCCAAACATCAGGTGTAGAACCGCTTCAAATGTAGAGTATCGATAGGATCTAGAAGAATGTCTCCCTTCGGTGTAGCTAGTTGATAAGCTCCAGTCCCAAAAGTAGCAGTGATAACATAAGGTCCCAACCAATTAGGTTAAAACTTTCCCTTCTGTTCTCTATTGGGCTGGTTCTTAGGATTCTCCTTTAGGAAAAGATCTCCCACTTAAAATTTTTGTGGTTTGACCTTTTTATTGTACCCCTTAGACATTCATGCTTGATACACCTTCAGATGATCGAACGCCTATTGCCTACACTCATCAAGTACGTCTAAAGAATTCACCCTATCAATGCGATATTGTTCATCAGTAACAAGATCTTGTAAAGATATACACAAAGAGGGGAGTTCAACCTTAATAGGTAGTATTGTCTCCATGCCATAGATGAGAGAAAATGGCATGGCTCCAGTTGGTGTTCTAATTCTTGTTATGTAGGTCCATAATATCAGATTTAGTTGTAAATGCCAGTCTTTGCCAAACTTACTCACAGTTCTGTGTAGGATCTTGAGAATATTCTTGTTAGATGCCTCAGCCTGTCCATTACCTTGAGGGGAATAGATTGAGTAGTAATGCTGAGTAATGTGGAATTGTTCGCAAAGGTCATCAATGTCTTTGTTTTTAAATTTTCCCCCATTGTCTATTACAATTGAAGAGGGTATCCCATATCTACAGATAACGTAGTTCAAAATGAACATAGCCACCTATTTTCTAGTGGCTTTGATTAGCAGCATGGCCTCAACCCACTTCATGAAATACTCAGTGGTCGTAATGATGAACTTGTGTCCATTTTAAGAACTAGGATATATTTTTCCAACCAAGTCAAAGGCCCATTGCTGAAATGGCCAATGTGTTATGAAAGGTATAAGTTCTCTAGCAGGAGCATGGATAAGATTTCCATGTGTTTGGCATTTATAACATATTTTTGAAAATTTAATAGCATCCTTATCCATTGTAGGCCTGTAATAGCCTACTCTAAGAAGTTTATTTTCTAGTGAAAAGTTGTTTGAATGTGATCCACATACACCTTCGTGGACTTCTTTTAATACGTGATCCGACTCTTCATGTTCTAAACATCTAAGAAGTGTAGCGTCAAGACCTCGTCTATATAAGTTATTAGTTATGAGGACATAACATGATGCTTTCCTAATCAAGGCTCTTTTTTCATTTCTAGATAATTTATTGAGTAGGGTTTGGTCAGTTAGGTAAGCAATGATTTTAGCATATTGAGATGGGTCTTGGGTGTTCAGAGCACAAATTACTTGGTATTTAGGGGTATCAAAGGCTACGTAGAATAATTCTTCCACCAAGAAGTCATAGTGGAATTGATGCTTCTCCAGTTGTAACATGGATGCTAATGTAGCAATAGCATATGTAGCCTTATTCTTTATTCTGGGTATCTGTTGGAATGTGATGAAGACAAAGTACTTCTTTAAGTCATTCACCAGTTTCTTGTAGGGTGTCAAATTCTCATATTTTCTCTAATAATCTCCATTGAATTTATTGATAATGAGCTAGGATTCACCATACACATGTAACTCTACAATCTTCCACTCCATAGCAAGTTTAAGACTGTTTACCAATGCTTCATATTCAGAAATGTTGTTTGTGCATGGAAACATGAATTTGTAAGACTTGGGTATCTTGTAGCCTTGAGGAGTTATGAATAGAACCCCTTCTCCAGAGCCTTGTTGTTTGAAAGAACCATCAAAGTACATCTTCCATGGATACTCGATTAGACGCATAATGGTCTCATCAAGAAATTCAATCCTTAAAGGTTCATCATCTTGGAGTGGTGAATCAGCTAATTAATCTGCAAGGACTTGTCCTTTAATAGCTCTCCTGTCTACATATTCAATGTCAAATTTACTTATAATTAGGACCCATTTTTCTAATCATCTTATTAATGTTGTCTTGTTGAGGAGGTACTTCAAAGGATCTATCTTTGCAATGAGCCTTATTGTATGTGACAGCATGTAATGTCTCAATTTTTGTGATCCAAAGACAACTGCTAAGCATGCTTTTTCAATTATGTCTTAATTGAGTTCATAGGGCACTAGTGTTCTATTGATATAGTAGATTGCTCTTTCTTTCTTAGTTTCATCCTCTTGTGCTAGCAATACTCCCAGTGATGTGGTTATAGTTGAAATGTACAGGAGTAGTGGCTTTCTATGAATAGGTGTCATAAGAATAGGAGTAGCTAGGTACTCTTTTAATTCTCTAAAGTTAGCATCACAATGTTCATCCCACTTGAAAGTGACACCTTTATGTAGCAATTTGGTAAAGGGTTGTGCTCTATCCACAAGTTTTGACATAAACCTTCTGATTGACTAGAGTCTCCCTTGTAGTGTTCTCATTTGACTGATGTTGCATGGAGTCATTACTAGTATAGCTTTGACTTTTGCAGGGTCAACTTCAATTCCTTTAGCTGAGACAATAAACCCTAAAAGCTTGCCTGATTGGACCCCAAAGGCACATTTCTTTGGATTGAGCCTGATTTGAAATTGCTCCATACGATCCAATATCTTTCTTAAGTCATCAATATGAGTATTTCTTTATTTTGATTTGGCCAAGGTGTCATCCACATAATCCTCCATGTTTTTATGCATCATGTTATGGAATATAGTGGTCATGGCTCTTTGATATGTGTCACCTACATTCTTTAACCCAAATGGCATGACGTTCCAACAAAAGGTTCCCCATGTGCATGTAAATGCAGTCTTCTCTTGATCTTCAGGAGTAATTTTAATTTGGTTATAGCCTGAGAAACCATCCATTAATGAATACATTTGGTAGCCTGATGTGAGGTCTATGATCATATCAATATTAGGTAGTGGAAAATCATCTTTAGGACATGCCTTGTTTAAGTCCCTGAAGTCTATATAGATCCTGATAGATTTATCTGATTTAGATACTGGGACCACATTAGAGATCCATCCTATAAGCAATGACTCTGATGAATCTAGCTTTCAATAATTTCTCCAGCTTTGCCTTTACTAGTAATGAGACATGAGGATGCATATTTCATAGTTTTTGTTTCATGGGTTTGATCCTAGGAGCTATAGATAAATGGTGCATTAATAATTCAAGATCCATCCCAGGCATGTCTGTTTAAGACCATGCAAAGTTGATCTTCTTCTCCTTCAGGAACTCAGTGAATTGTACCTTTTCCTCTTCTAACAAAGATTGTGCTAGGTGTACAATTTGAGGAATTTCAACTGTGCCCAAGTTAATTGGTTCTATTGGTTGTATTAGTAGTGAAGATCTTTCTTGAAAGTTCTTGGGGAGGATATAAAGAATCTCATCTTTCGGTGCCTTAGAGAGGTTTCCACCATCAGATACATCTTTTGTTTTTACTATTTTAGAATCTGATATTGCCACAACATGGTTTTCACCACTAGTTCTTTTTTTTCTTTTTCTTTTTCAATTTTTGACTAAGAAACTTGATATCCTCCTATGACATGTTCACACTCCTTGCATTGGTGGAAGAAGGGTAGGGTTCACAAGCATTTAGATAGAAAGCCAAGGTGTAATCATTGGGGAAGTTCATTATAGGAGTAGGATCCATATTAGTCCAATCAATTAGATCTGGGTTTGTCAAAGATAAGGAGTCATATTTTGGGAAGGATAGCATCACGTTAGCGTCAAGACTATTAACTGACATGACATATTTTGTTAAGTTAGGTTCTTTGATATTTAGATCAATAAGAGTTAGATCGTCATTAAAAGGGTCATTGTTAGTCATATATGGACCAAACTCTAGTGACTCCTCAGTTGAGTATTCTTCTTCTTAATCTCTTTATAGGAGGAGGCTTCTATCTTGTTGCCTCTGAATTTCTTCTAGACCTAAGAGAACACCAGTTTCTTCATCAATGATTTTGGGAAGGAATTCCTCCTCTGCTTTAGGAACATCAATACTGTTAGGAGTGGTGTTAGAAGGTTCTTGGTGTGTTGATGTAGCTATGAACATGTGAATCACATCTATTTCAATGTCCTCTATGGTGACAGACAGCTCATCCCACTCATAATCATGAGAGTCATTGACTTCATCATCAAACTGGTTTAAGAATTTTGCAATAGTTATCTGATGTACCTGATTAGCCACCTGTGGATCAAAGTGTGGTAAATCAAGGACATGTGTAATTGTGATTAACTGCCCCCAGTTAGGATTTGAATCTTGTTTTTGGGATGTGTTCTCAGTATCTATTTCTATCAATGATACCTATGGATCATCTTTTGTTGTGTCTCCTACCTCTTGAATAGGATCCTATGCTAACAAAGACATGTGAATGTCTTGTGGTGTTTCAAAGATTGGTACATATCGCTCTCCTTGATATTTGGGATTCTCTATGCCAACATGTAATAATCTTTCATAGGACCATGGTTCTAGTTCTATTTCTTCTGTTTCATCACTCCCTTTATCAGAAACTAGACTATCCCTTGAAGTAGGGTTGTTAGATTCATTATTAAAACCTAGTCATGTTTTATCTCTGGTATTTCTGAACTCCATGTGCAGAAGTTCAATAAGTCCTCTTCCTGTGTCACCTAGAGCCCCTTTTCCTTTGTATCCCATTTGTTTAAGGGGGTTTTATCCTTTACCATACTGTTCTAGGGATATTTCTACATGTTTGACCTCATCTTTTTTTGGTTCTCCCTTGTAAAGCCAGTCCAAGACTGCATGTTCTTATGTGTTATCTAAAGAAGAGGTGGATGCCTTAACGATGCCAGTTGCTTTATGGATTTCTAAATCTTTAGATGTGGAAGGTGTGAAAGATGAGGAGGGTCTTCCATAGGACCTTGGTGATATTGGTAATTTTGTCAGTGATGGAGTCATGTCCAGCTTGTATTCTCCCATACCTATTTCTTCAAGTTTTAAGGTCTTTCCAAAAAATTTCATCACCATGTCTTTGGTAGTCTCAGGAGAAATCTCATCCATGGCTTCCTTGTTATGTGGAATCATACTACCTGCCTTGATATTGTTGCAAGTATAATTAGCATCTACAAGAATTGTTACTTCCACCCCATTATGTGAGAACTTGATACATTGGTGGTAAGTAGATGACACAGCTTGCATTTCGTGGATCCAAGGTCTCCCTAACAATATGTTGTAAGTCAGGGGTAGATCAAGAAGTTGACATATGAAATTTATTTCAACTAGTCTGATTCTGATGGGTAGAACAATAAGACCCTTAGAGGATCTTTCTTCCTTGTCATAAGCTTTGATAGTAATTTTGCTTCTAGAATCAATGGTTTGTTCTGAGAGACCTAGTTTCTTGATTAGATTAACGGTACAAATATTCAATCCTGTGCCTCCATCTATCAATACGCGTCTAACATGGGATTTATGAATGAGGACCTCAATATGAAGGGGTTGATTATGTGGATGGGTCAATGATTTATCATCCTCTTTCGAAAAGGAGAGATAATGTGGTGATGATATGTGATTAACCATCACTTGGAATTTCTCTATAACAGGGTCCTTTGGGACATTTGTGGCATGTAGGGCTTGTTCCAAGATTTCCTTATGCACTGTGGAGATTTTAAGCAACTCAAAAATGGAAATTTTAGCAGAGGTTTGTTGCAAATGGTCCACCAAGTCATACTTTGCTGCAGGAATAGTAACCATGTGTTTTTCTGATGGTTTGGGGATAGTAACAATAGGAACCTTGGACATTGATGTTGGTTTGGATGTAGAATTAGGTCCTTTGATTGTGACTTGTGCTTGGCTCTGAGTCACTGCATTTGATTGGAAAGATGTGTCTTTAACACCTTTGATTGTGACCACATTAATCAATTCAGTTTTAATGTCTAGCATATTGATCACATTATCATTGTTGGAGTAGGTGTAGTTTACTTGATTTCCTTTCCCTTTAGATGCTTCCCCTTTCTCATAATTAGGGAACATTTTGTTAAATGATGTAAGTTCTTCATTGGTAGTGTGCCCTTCTACTTTGATCTTACCTCCTTCAATAAGGTCTTGGATGACATGTTTGAGTTTAAGACAGTTGTTAGTATTTTTTCCTTTGTTTTTATGAAAGATATAGTAAGAATTTTCATCCCACCACCTTGGTTTGACTTCTGGTTCCCATGGTTTGGAATCTGGGATCGTGAGAGCTTTTTTGTCTAATAGTCTTTTCAAAATAGTCTTGAGAGGCTCTCCCAAAGGAGTGAATGTTCTTTGAGGCTTGGAGGTCCATGGCCGACCCTTTCTATTATCATTGTTTTCTTTAGGTATGGAGGTTGTTACCTTGGCATCTTTCCTTTCTTGCATGCTATTTGTTAGATTGAACACCTCTAGTTTAGGGTTAATATTGGATGCATCTACTACTCCATCATTGACAACATTTTTGTTTTGCTTCCAACACTTAGGCTTGGAGTTGGAGTTGTTATATTTGTTTTCACTTTGAAGAGTGATCTCTCCCTTTTTAACCATGACTTCTTCGATACGCATGACATTTTTGATCATCCTATCAAAGCTAGGAGAGTCTTGCATTTGCAATGCATATTTTAACTCAGGTACCAAGTTATTGAAAAATATTTCTATTTTCTTAAGTTGGGAATAGCTCTTGAATATTGTGCAAATATTTTCCTCCACCTTTTTAGAAAGTGTGTAAAGGATTCACCAGTCTTTTGTTTATTATTGCATAGATCCATCATAGTCACATCATGTTGTGTATTATAGGAGTAATATTGGATAAATTGTTGAATTAACTCCTCAAAAGTTTTTACCGTAGGTGTAAGCTTTGAGAACCATTCCATGGCATTGCCTCCTAGACTTCTAGGAAAGAGCTGCATGAGATATGTAGGTTCGTGCATGTATTCTATACTCAGAGCATAGAGTTCTCTTACATGGTCATGTGGTTTAGTCTCTCCCGTATATTTGTCATATTTTGGTCTTTCCATTTTGGGAGAGAATGGAACCATAATGATACTCTTGTCGAAATAAAATGGACAAATGGAGTCCAAAAAGTATTTTGTCTTGGGTTTAGCCTTCTCTTGTTTTAGATTTGTAAGCTCTGTTTGCATCAAGGTGAGTTGTTTGGTGAGAATAGATATAGGAGTTGTCACCTCCTTTTCTTTTAGTTGTTCCACATCATAATCCTTGGGTAACTTTACGCTAGTGGATGCTAGATGGAGAAAGTATTTGTCTTTATCTTTGTCAATCATCTTTTCCATTATCTTGTGGAACTTACTACTTTGTTTGAGTTTATTGTACTCTTCTTTAGTGATGTCTTTCTCACTGCCCGATTCAAACAAAGTACGGTCAAATTGTGGTTCTTTTTCCTCTTCGCTATCTTCATGCTTTTGGTTTTTATCATTGTCGTATTCTTCAAAATCCTTACTCCATTCGTGAGTGGCTCTGTCCATTGTTGGAGAGTCTAAATCGAGTAGGGAACTATGGGATGTTTCTCCTCGTTGAAAGTGTAGTGATCTAGGAAGTGTTTTTGATTCTTTAGAAGTGTACTTGTTGCATCTTGTGCTAACCATAAGGTTATATCTCAACTTTATCAAAGTTTCCTGATAGTGTCAAGTAGTATCTTGAATCATTCAAGTGGGTGTGTCTAGGTGGAAGTGTCATTTGTGTTTTGGTGAAAGTAAATGATTCCAATGTCAAAGGGTTAGAATTCCCTAATAGTGAGCTGGGAATCAAGTTGTTGTAAAAAAAATTAGATAGACCACATGTATTGAGACTGATCGCGAGAAACTAACAGGACATGCAAGGTAGATGTTTGAAATTTTTTTTTGACACAGTAACAAGAAGACTAGAAAAAGAAATAGGGACAGACTAATGAGCCAAAAGGGTATCCAAAAAAACTAACTTTCTCTGAGAGACGACTATGCAAGTACCCACTATCCTAGATGCAACACTCTGTATGTCAGATTTTGCAGAACCAGATGCAAGCCTAAGCACACAGGATGCAATATTTTCCCCTAAAAATGATGCAAGATTTACCAGATGCGATGTAGTATTCTGCATGCGAGTTTGCACACCAGATGCAAGCCAGGATTGGCCAAAAATGACTGTGTGCTTTTCTGTAAATTTGATGTCTAATTTGTCTTGAAGTTTGTGGAAATTTGTATGATAATAGGTTGGTTTTGAGTCTTTCTAGTGAGTGATAATGACAGTATGTAGCTAAAGGACTAATTTTTGTTGCTTGTTTGGATGATTTATCTTGTTAGTGAACTTTCATATATGTCAAGCAGAGTTGCATTGTTAGGGGTAAACAGACACATTCCTACGCCCTATTTTCTAGGTAGAGGATGAAAATCCTTGCTTGTTGACTTAGGTACACACTCAAATGCTAATCAGAATATAGACATCACCAAGCACGCAATGGCTCCAGTCATGATGTTGTATTAGCCGAGTCCAAATGCAAGTGAGGGCATGATATGAGGAGTGTCTTGAGGCAATTAATTTTTGCCTTACACAAGGATTATCACCCTTTCAGAGATGAATTAGGTATTTTTGTCTATGAAGTTCATTGTTTATGATGGGGCAATCTGTTCGAAACTGTCTCCCATAGAATTTCCCAAGGCAAAATTGAGGCGTATAGATCTATAAGTACTCAAATATGTGTAGTCTCGCAAGCAAGATTCAAGCGGCTCTGCTCTACAAATACCCAAGAATGTTCAAGGAATGATGTCAAAATTCCAAGAACAAAACTGATTCCATATTCCGAGGCTTTGGCCTATGAGGAAGCAATTATTTATAGTGAGTTGGAAGGGTTGGCGTAAAACCTGTCCTCACTTGGGTTGTTCCCGGGAGATTTTTTCCTCAATCGGCAGGCCCTCTACTGTTAAATAATCATACAAAGGATTGGCAAGTGTAGGATTTCTAGATTTATGATTATTCAAAAGAAAAAGAGCATACTCTCCTATTCCATGTCATTTTCTCCCAAAACATTTCAACCAAAGGTCCTTTCCCTCTAGCTATTTTGAGCCTGATTTAGATATTCCTGTGTTAATGAAAATAAGATGCGTGAAAGAAAATTTGTTTTTTTAGTTTCCCCAAAGTTAGATGATTTTCTTGTTCAATTTCTCATCCCAAAACTTAGACAATGAGATTTGCTTGTTCAATTACCCGCAATGTTAAGTGATTTGTGTTGTTCAATTTCATATCCCAAAATGAATTAAATGATGTAACTTGTTCAGTTATCCCACAAGATTTAGTGATTTGCTGGTTCAATTACTGATTCCAAAAATGAATTAAACTGTGAGTTTGTCGGTCCATTTATCTCCAAATTCCCTTCAAGTTTTATATCAGTGTTTGATTTTCTGATTTTCCTTTAAAGGAAAAGAGCATACTTATCTAATTGAATTAACAAATAAGAAGAAAATGCGTTTAGTTTGAAAGATAAAATGAAATAGAGGTCAATATAAGGGGTTGGAAACCTGAAAAACCACAAGTTAGTATCATTTTTCCCTGCTCTTTCAGCTCTGATGGTAAATAGAAAATGCAAGTTAGGCTGTGAAAAAGATCAAACACAATAAACACGCAAATGTTAATGGTTAGATTCTTCAATTTTCAAAAACAAAAATGTGATGCGAGCCTATATTTACCAGATACAATTTGGCATCCCGGATGTGAGGAAATGTCAACCAGATGCAAGCCTTTACCAGAAACAACCTAGGGTATCCAAGATGCAAGCCTAAATTCTATGATGCGAGGGCATATCCCAGATGCAAGCCTTTATCTCCAAAAATGAGCCTGTACCTGAAACCTGTGAGGACAAATTAGTGAAAAATGAATGCAAAATGAGGCAAAGTTAGAAATCGAGCCCCACGGTGGGTGCCAGAAGTGTGTGTGATTTAGTGGACCTATTATCTGCAACACGACACTTCAATAGATCATTATATTAGTGAAAATGCATAAGAGAAAAGGTTTCGATCTAAACACTAAAACCGATCTATTACTTCCTATCTAGGAGGAGTTTGAAGAATGCCATAATCATGCCCTTATATTATGCATAAATCAGTGACATATACAACCTAAGAATAGAAGATTTTAATGAAAACTAATCTAAATGCTCACTAAACATGCATATTAGCTCTAAAAAGGGTGATAATAACAATGCATAAATATCAAAACTATAATGCAATATGGATTTTCAATTAATCTAAACAACATAACAATGCTTTCAATTCTAAAATTAAAGGTCATTTGAGCTCAAAAACTCATTCTATTTATAGAAGAAATAAGGAGAGAGAGGGGGACAAGGTTCATTAATGGAGGTGTAAAAACCATTAATGAGGTGTAAGAGACATAAATGCCAAAGGCATTCATGAGGCATGGGCTTGAGGAATCTCCATTAATAATGCATTTATGAGAGCATTTAAGAAGCATGGTGAGGGGTGTGAGTCCAAGCTTGAGAAAGTGGACTTAGAGGGAGTCAAGCTTGAGAAAATTGACTTTCTCAAGTGGGTTGAGTTCCTAATCACAAATTTAGGAATGTGACATCATTAGGAAGTGGGTTAGGATAGGATTAAGCTTAGGATTAGATTTAGCATGGGGGGAATAGGTTGGGATGGGTTTGACCCAGGGTTAAGGTGGTTGAGATAGGTTAGGCTAGGGTTTAGGGGAATATTGAAATAAATTATATTTAATATATTCATTAAAAAATAGGAATATTAATTATTTAAGCCTTTTATTGCTTTATATAATTAATTAGGACTATAGCCAATTAATTAGATTAATTTAGGCTAGAATATAGGCTTTTTGCAAGTGATTAGATATAATAGGGATTTATTTAATTCCTTTTAAATTAATTACCTTAGCAAGGTATTGATTTGAATCAATTTGTATTAAATTTATTGGTTTTGATTGGCTAAGGTGATTAATAAAATTGAGTGATTAGATCACTTAGGAGATTAAATATGATTCGAATGAATTATGCTAGTCGATTGAAGAGTTGTCTAGACATAATTGGGGGTATGATCACACTTAGGGAAAATAGGGTCTATAGTCAGAGCAAAACAAATTAGGGTGGTTACAGTTACCATAGGGGTACCAACTGGTTTTGAGTCTTCTAACCCAAAAGTCTTCAATATTTCCCTTACATACTTGGACTAACTTATGTAGATACCATTTTCATCTATTGAACATGTAATCCAATGAATAATTTAATCTCACTTATCATTGACATCTCAAATTCTTTCCTCCTCTCATCTACAAATAATCTTCTCATCTCTTCATTGCCACAAAAAATTATGTCATCTACAAATATATTTGCAATCAACAACCTATCCTTTTTTTCAATCTTCAAATACACATTACTATTATCACTTGTCCTGACCAAACCAATCTTAATTATATATGAATGTAAATGGTCATACCATTCCCTAGGTGGTTTCTTCAATCCATACAAATCTTTCTATAATTTACACACCTTGTTCTTACCTTCTGAATTAGTAAATCCTTCAATTTTTTCAATATATACCTCTTCTTCCAAAACACCATTGAGAAAAGATGACTTAACATCCATTTGATATACCGTGAATCCTTTATAAGCAACATATGTAAGAAATATCCTTAAACCTTCAAGTCTGGCCACAAGTGAAAATGTTTCACCATAGTCCATGTCTTCCTCTTGTGAATACCCTCTGCACACCAATCTTTCCTTGTTCCTTACTGTAGACACCTAAAATTTACCAAGTGTATCTCAAATATTCCAAACTATAAATCTCAGCTAAATGCTTCAAAATATCATCAAATGGACATTAAATCAAGGAAAATAAAATGGAAAAAATTCAAATCAATTTAAAAGATCAATTAAATCATGAAATCAATTAATTAAATTCAAGCCTAAAGGGATTAATCAAATTATGCAATTGATTTTTCAATTGTATAGTTCAAATCAAATAGGATCAAATCCAACCCAATCACCCTTCCATGGGTAATTTAATTAAAAGATATAGTTATTTAATTCCTAATATCTTTGAGATCAAAATTTTCCTCCATTTGAAAATGCCTCAAAGCTTTTGACTTAACCAAGCTTTGCTCATGATCAACTCACTCTACCCCCTACCCTTGGAAACTGCTATAAATACAAGCAATTTCCTTTGTATTTGGATCCAAGATTTCAGGAGCTAAAGCATCCTTACTATAGGCATATTGATAGAAATATTGAGAGCATATTCAGGAGCATTTGAGAGATTTGAGAGAGTTTTTAGCATTTTCATTATCATTTAGTATCATGTTTAGGAGCATTTGCTAATTTTCTTTCATGATCTTGGAGCATTTTTAAGCATTCTAGTTATATTTGAGCATTGAATTCCATACATATCTTGTTCTAGGATTGTCTTTGAGAGATTAAGCCTAAGAGCTCTCTTAACAAATCTTGGATAGAGAACCATGAGATGATATATTTTTGTTAGTTTCAATTCTTAGATTAACTTGTTTATCTTTCCATAGAATTGTTGCTTACATTCTTAATTTCATGAAGGTGTATTTTCTTACACACATAATGGCACCCACCGTGGGGCTCTAAGCCTCTGTATTATTGTTTTATTTTGACATTTCATCTATTTTCTTTATTTTTGATGTTTATTCTTGCAGAAAATAGGAGAAGAGCCGCGTATACGATGCAAAGCGCCGCTTACCAATGCCAAAATGCCACCTGATAAGCCTGATTCATCTCTATCTTCTTCTCTGTTGCCGCTTGTTAGATAAATCAGACCACCTATCAAATAAATCAGAATTTCTATTAGATAAAGTGCACCACCTGCTAACGTTCAAAAGCCACTTACCAGCACTTTCTGACCGCCCTTTATCATTTCTATGTCGCTGAGTATCTTTATTTTATCGCCTGTTAAAATTTAAGAGCCGCGTAGTAATAGGAAAAAGCCATTTGTAATGTTTAAAGGTACGCTTGTTAAAATTTGATAGCCACTATTTAGCTGTTAAATGTCACGTTATAACTTTTTCTTCAAATCAATTTTTGGTTGATTTTGTCACTTTTCTAACTCTCTGTGTTTTCTTTTGCTGCAGATGAAAAATCACCCCAAAGTGCAGAAACCAGAGAAGTAGATCACAAGGCCTAGTAAGGAGGTAAGAGCTAAGACCAAAAATAATAAGGAAGTTCATAATGCAAATTTGTTAGAAAGCTTATTTGAAGAAGAACTTATATGATCATTATATTAAGGTGTTTTTCACTTATAAGAGAAAATTTCCTACTCTTTGAGTAAATTTGCATTCTTATGTCCTTAAAAGCTTTCATTAATAAATCTTCCATTGGAAAAGGATTTTAGGAATTTTTGTGTCTTGTAAAGGTTTTCAAGTTTTTCTTCACTTTGTTGTGCTTTGTGTTGACTAACTTTGTTGAAGGAGATGGAGTGGGAACGATCGCCACTAGGTGAGTAGAAAACAAGCAAAAAATTCAAAAATGCACCTAGCCATTTTGCTAGCTTTGAAATCATGTATTCCATTCATCAAGCTTGCATTTGATTAAATTGTGGCATTCTTTGAATCTATAATAATTAGACAATCTTTTATTTCATCCAAATTGAACAAGCATTAGGCATATGCTCTTCACTTTTCGAAGTGAATCAAAACGCCAAACGTGCACAGCCAATTTGGTAGAAGGGCAAGGATAGGAAAATTGAACCACGCATTTCCTTTTTAAGAACCTCCTTGTCAAGAGGTTGAAAATGAACAAAATTGCTTAAAGTGTTTGGAACAAAAGGAAGACAATAGGGATATGCTCTTCACTCTTTGAGTGAATCAAATTCCCAAACTTGTTGGACCAAGTTCATTTTTCACTTTTATGCACATGTTAGCTAAAATAGAGCTTTAAAGGGCTTGCCTCTCGAGAATTGCCTTACAAGGATGGTGAGAGGGAACAACCCAAAGTGGGAGATACTTGCTTTTACTGCAATATCGTCTGACCCACTATAAAATAATGCACTTTTCCTTAATCAGAAAGTGAATAAAACTTGTACAAGCCATCCTCACTTCCTCTAGTAGTCCTTCAAGATTTCACAAAATCATACTTTGTGCATGTGGGAAGCCCTCAAAGGGGTAAAGGATCTTGACAAGGTTTAGACCGGAATAGGTTGAAACCCAATAAATTAGTAGACCTACCTTTTTTAGAGCCATGTTTAACAGCCAAATTTGTTGAGGCTAGGGTAGACTTCTTGGAAGATATTCTTGTATAAACCATGTTAAAACATTTGAGAATGTACACTTTAGTGTGGTTTTAGGGATATGATGCAATTCTTATGTGTGTTCTGAGTTTGTATTTCATTTTCATGCAAGAATACTGTTGATGAATCTGATCAAAAATGTTAAAATTTTAAACCTTGAAAACACTTTTAAAATTGACAAAATCCATTTTGATCAGCAAAATGTCACGTACAATAATTAAAGGGCTACTTAAAAACAAAGCTGGGCCGCTTAAAATAACTTGAAATGCCATGTTAACACCTCAAACAACCATCTGGTAACTGGAAAAATCTGCATAACAACATTACATATACGCCTGAAAACAAAGAAATGTCGCCTGCTAACTGCAGAGTGCCGTGTAAAAGTTTTCCAGTGACCATGTACTATCATTGAAAGGCCACCTAGACACAGGTAAGAGCCACCCAAAAAATTTGAAAGGAAAATAGTGGGTGTCTGCCAAGCGTTTCAGAACAAGATAATTTGCTTTTTGGATACCCTTTTCGACATTCTGCCACTAAGAATACTGATCTTGATCAAAATCTGCCATTTGTGGACATTTGGCAAATTCATGCTCAAATTGATCACTTAGTGAGTTTTGAAAACCTGAGATCCTCATTTCAACATATGCTAATGTCGTTCATCACCCGATCTCATTACATAAAAACTACCCTACAACCAGATGGGTCCTATTTGAGACAAGAGTGTCCTTTCCTAGGTGATCATTTTTCCGCAAACCCTGTGCACGAAACTATCAAAGTAACATAATCGATGATGTATTTTCCATTTGGTCATATAGATCCTGGTCAGATTAACCACGTGAACAAGGACTTAAACAAACAAGGAAATATAGATCCTAACAACCAAGGATCCAACACCAATATCAGTGGAGGAATAAACGTAGACCCTAACAACCAAGGGATGAATAACACCAACAACGGGGGAAATTTTGACCCTAATGAACAAGAGCTAATCAATGAAAAGGTTACCAAGGCTATGCAAAGCCCTTTCTTCATGAAAATTGTGGACAAAGTGTTGGAAAAGGATAAATAAAAATACTTCCTAGACCTAGCACAAATAGGTCTTAAGCTTCCACATGACTATGATTTTTCCAAACTTAAGAAGGAAGAAGCAAAGGCTAACCCCATTGATATCATGAACAAACAATTCTAGCTTTTTCAACTACTATTGGACACATTGAAACAAGGTGGGGCTCCTAAACCTTTCTCTATTGAAGCCTTGTGTCCTTTTCCTTTTGACAAGTCCTTAGTCATGATACCATTTCCAACAAATGCTATTTATTCGAAATATGATAAATATGAAGGGACCTCTGATGCCTAAGATCACTTAAGGGAATTTTGTGCCCTAAGTCTAGAGTTCATGCATGACACAACTTACCTCATGAGTTTATTCCCTAGAAGTTTGGGAGGTATGGAAATGGAGTGGTTTTCAAAATTACCCTCTAGTATTAGGACCTTCAAAGAATTGGCCTCTAAATTTGTAACCCACTACTCTTATAACATCAAACATGAGGTTACAATGCTCAATATATGCAATACCAAACAAAGAGATGGAGAGGGATTCCTACTTTTCCTGCAATGATGGAGGGCGGTATTTTCTAGATACCCTTGAAGTGTACCTGGAAAGGAAAAGATGGATATTTTTGTGAATATCTTGAAAATTGAAATGAACTATTGACTAAGGCTGTAGTGCCCTAGATCATTCCAAGACCTAATTGAGAATGGGGTGACAATAGAAGAGGTATTGGTGAAGAGTGGAGAAATCAAACTCTACAAAGAGAACAAAAATAACAACAACAACAATAAATCTAACACCAATCAAAATTAAAATAACAACAACAACAGCAACAACAGTCGATATTGGACAAGGAATAACAACAACAATAAAGGAGTGGTTAACGATGGAGTGGTGGAGGCTAATACTTTAAAATATACCCCTTTTAACCTCACTCAAAACTCAATTCAAGCCAATAACATGGATCAAACTCCTAAGGTACCCTACAACAACACTAATAACAACTTCAGGAACAACCAAGGGGCCTCTAAGCCTAAACCGTTCTTTGCACCTACACCCAAAAGGACTTTCACTACTTTGGGTGAACCATTGGAAGATGCATTAAGGACAATTATTGCTAATAAACTCATTGATCTACCAAAGGCCCAACCTTATGAACCACATATCAAATCACATTGGTGGAATGAGAACAGCCATTGTGACTTTCATTGAAATAGGAGACATAAGACCAACGATTGCTTGCGTCTCAAAAATGTGGTACAAGATCTCATAGACAATGGTGTGATCAAGGTGGATGGACCTCAAAATAATCAATATCACACAGCCTTTAAAACTCCTTTTTATAAACATGAAAATGGAGAATCTTCCAATTCCAACAATGGAGGAAACAATGCCAATAATGTAAAAAGCGGTCATAATGTCAACTTTGCCCATACTTATGACAATACCATCAATGTTGGTGTGATTAAAGATCAACCTATTCAAGGATATGCTAATGCCATCACAAGGGGGCAAGCCTCAAGGGTTACCTTACAAGGAGTTACTCCTATTACCATTGGTCCTAAAGCACCAACTATTGTGGCTAAACAAACACCATCCACCACAAAGCCTTATAGTTTGGTAGATCAATTACAAAAGACTCCCGCCCAA